>CM031672.1:26744130-26859456 GCA_006182925.3 Reinhardtius hippoglossoides
TTTTTTCTTTGGGATGTAGGACGAGTGGCAGTGGGCGTGAATGCGAACTTGGATGAGAACACCTCTCTTCCCCTGACCGCGAGCAGCCCGGTCGGGAGCTCGGGCTTGTTCTTCCGAACAGTGCCGACCACGGTGAGCTTCCTCTCCAGGAGCTGCTGCGCGAGTTGGTAGGAGGTGAAGTAATTGTCGCACATGACGTTACGACCGTGCAGTCCCTCCGTTACATCGAGCACTACCCGCAACCCCTGGTTCCGTTCTGGGCGTCCGCCGCTCGGCTTTCCGGTGTACACTTGCATCTTCCAAGCGTAGCTTGATTTCGCATCGCAGGCCACCCACGACTTGATCCCGTATTTCGCCGGCTTGCTGGGCATGTACTGACGGAATGGACACCGGCCTAGAGAGAAAAACAGGAGGAGATGAGAGGAGATGAGGACGAGCACTAGCAGCCGATATCTACATAACATAACATAACATAACATAATAATAATATAATAAAAAGAGTAGTGGACCATGGTCGTGTTGGCAGCTGAAGTGGATCCTGATGGCGGCAGAGGATCATGACGATGGATGGTGGAATATGGTGGCATGTGATCGTGGTGGCTGCTGACCGGGGACTATGATTACAACAAGACTGCTTGATGTACAATATGTCTCCTCAGATACTCGACCATTACTGACAATAATCCATCAATTCATTGACCTTCCATTATGCTACAAACTGTTTATTCTAATCAATGCTGTAAATTCTCTTATCTTTCTGATGTTCTCTGTTACACGTGGCATCTATTGCACTTCTGTCCGTCCTGGGAGAGGGATCCTCACGTGTCTCTCCGAGGTTTCTACCTTCTTTTTACCCTGTTAAAAGGTTTTTTTAGTAGTTTTTCAGCTACTTGTCCTGTTTGTCAAAGACAGATTGTCCACGTTCCCTCCTACACGACACTGCTACGGCAACCATACCTGAACACATCAACATGGTGATGGGTTTTATCTTCATATTTGATGTAGATAAATGACTTTAATGTTAAAACACACACACAGACACACACACACACATGTGGTGGATGTGTCAGTTTCTAGTGTTTGCAGAGGTTGAATTATCGGTGACATCTGCGGTCTGTTGCTTTGGTCTTTGGGTTGTTATCGCACTGGTGTTCCGGATTTGGACGGTAGGGGGGGGGGGGGGGGCTCGTCTATTACACTTTGGACTTGATCCAGCAAACATCGTGTCCGTTTCATTTCTGTCTTTTGCCCTTTTCTAGGGGCGTAACACACACACGCACACACAAACACACGCACACACACACACACACACACACACACACACACACACACACACACACACACACACACACACACACACACACACACACACACACACACACACAGAGTCGTGTGATTTCCAGTAACTGCGGAGCGGAGGAGGAGCAGCCAGTGAAAGTGTTCAGACTGGTTCGAACTACAAGGAGCAGAGAGAGGAGACGTGAAGTCTGAGGCTGGTGAGTGTTCAGCAACATTTATATTATTCATTCATATTATTTTACTGTCACAGACTCTGAGTTTTCTACTCGTGGACTTTAGAGACAAGAAGATTCCGGATGAACATCTGTCAGTCAATCAACAGTTTGACTCAACGCTGTGATCTGCAGAGTCCAACACATTAAACCTACAACTGTCTCAGGTTACCGTGACAACAGGGAAACAGTGTAGGAGCGTTGACTCTGTTATATTTGAAGAAACACTGAATTTACGTCCCTGGCTTCATTGTGTGTGTTTGAGCTCACAGTCAGTGTTTTTCCTCTCAGGCTGAAGATGAGTGGTTATGAGGAGGAAGAGGAGGACAGAGCAGAGTCTCCAGGGTTCAGCTGTGTGTCTCTGAAGAGTGACAAGTCCATGAATCAGCCTCTACGCTTCAGTAATGAACCTGGACCCTCACACACAAAGTAAGAGACCTGCTACAAACATGTGAACCTCCAAACTGAATCCTCAGAGAATGAATGAGTGAATGATGTGTTCTGAATAAAAACATGTTTGTGTTTGCAGAGGTCAGGACCACAGACTGAGAGCAGAGTCTCCAGGGTCCAGCTGTGTGTCTCTGAAGAGTGACTGGTCCATGGATCATCCTCCATACTTCAGTAATGAACCTGGACCCTCACACACAAAGTAAGAGACTGTTTCTACTGTGAACTGCTCTGAAGAGGATCTAGTTTCCTCTAGTGTGGCCCCTGCATTAGGACACAGCTTCAGTGAAGTTGGTGACTGAAATTGAAATTCACTAGAGACTCGTTTTTATTTGGATATGCACCAAATTCCACACACT
Source organism: Reinhardtius hippoglossoides (assembly GCA_006182925.3). Taxonomy (NCBI): domain Eukaryota; kingdom Metazoa; phylum Chordata; class Actinopteri; order Pleuronectiformes; family Pleuronectidae; genus Reinhardtius; species Reinhardtius hippoglossoides. The sequence goes on from CM031672.1 coordinate 26,746,448, forward strand.
CATAAACATCAGTCCTCTGAACATGTCTGTGAAAGAGGAACCCCCCCCCCCCCCCCCCCAATCCCACTAACAAACCAACCAACACACAAACAAACAAGGTGAAAACAAAACCTCCTTGACAGAAGTAATGACAACCTGTGACTGTGACATGTGAGTTACCAGGAAATGTCTTCACAGAGAGAGGAGGAGGAGTCATGTTTCTGAGGAGGAGCAGTCGTCCTGCTGTGCTTCGTGTCAGGACGTCCTGAAGGATCCAGTCTCCACCAGCTGTGGACACTGGTTCTGCAGACAGTGCATCACCTCATACTGGGACCAGTCTGGTTCTTCAGGAGACTCCTCCTGTCCCCAGTGTGGAAAAAGATCCCGAACAGGAGCTGGAGCTCAGACAGCCGGTCAGAGCAGCACTGTACATGTGTCTGCTGATGTCTTCACTTCTGACATCAGCACATGTTGTTTTATTTTGTTCCTTCATACAGCATCAACATTTAACATCGTTATAAAACCACAAAGTTAAAAAGCTTTTATTTTCTGTAGTTTTTCTGTATATGATGAAAACAATCAGCAGATTCTCAGATTCTCTGTCTCTGACATTGTTTCTTGTCTTTCAGCAGATCGTGGTCTGCAGGAGGTTTTAGATGAACATCAGCTCAGTCTGAGGAGGAGATGTGAACATGTGACTGAAGGAACTGATGAAACAGGAAGTAGAACCCTCCTCAACAGGATCTACACTGAGCTCTACATCACAGAGGGACAGAGTGAAGAGGTCAATACTCAACATGAGGTGAGGCAGCTTGAGACGGCTTCCAAGAGGAAGAGCCTCCACGACACTCCCATCAAGTGCCACGACATCTTTAAAGCCTTAACTGACCAGCAGAGCAGCATCAGAGTCGTCCTGACCAACGGCGTCGCTGGCGTTGGAAAAACCTTCTCGGTGCAGAAGTTCACTCTGGACTGGGCAGAGGGTTTAGAAAACCAAGATGTGGGTCTGCTGACTGTGCTTTCGTTCAGGGAGCTGAACCTGGTGAAAGACCAGCAGCACAGTCTTCTCACGCTGCTCCGTGTTTTCCATCCAACGTTAGAGAAGCTCACGGCAGAGACGCTCGCTGTCTGTAAACCTTTGTTCATCTTTGACGGCCTGGATGAAAGCAGACTTTCTCTGGACTTCAACCACAGGGAGCTTGTGTCTGATGTCACACAGAGGTCATCAGTCAACGTGCTGCTGACAAGCCTCATCCAGGGGAATCTGCTTCCCTCGGCTCTCGTCTGGATAACCTCCAGACCTGCGGCGGCCAATCAGATCCCTCCTGCATGTGTTGACAGGGTCACAGAAGTACGAGGCTTCACTGACGCCCAGAAGGAGGAGTACTTCAGGAGGAGATTCAGTGATGAAGAGCTGTGCAGCAGAATCATCTCCCACATCAAGATGTCCAGGAGCCTCCACATCATGTGTCAAATCCCAGTCTTCTGCTGGATCAGTGCTACAGTTCTGGAGCACATGTTGACCACAGCCCAGAGAGGAGAGCTGCCCAAGACCCTGACTGACCTGTACTCACACTTCCTGCTGGTTCAGACAAAGAGGAAGAACAACAAGTACGGTGAGGGACATGAGACGACTCCACAGCAGCTGACGGAGGCTGGCAGGGACGTTCTCCTGAAGCTGGGGAGGCTGGCGCTTAAACATCTGGATGAAGGAAACATCATGTTCTACCAAGAAGACCTGGAGCGGTGTGGTCTTAATGTCACAGAGGCCTCGGTGTGCTCAGGAGTTTGTACTGAGATCTTCAGAAGAGAGTGTGTGATCTTCCAGAAATCAGTCTACTGCTTTGTTCATCTGAGCGTTCAGGAGTTTCTGGCTGCAGTCTACATGTTCCACTGTTACACCGAGAGGAACACAGAAGAACTCAACAACTTCCTGGGAACATATAGGAACACATACAGTACCTTCCCCCTGGATGACCTCCTGAAGAGAACCATGGAGAAATCCCTCACCAGTACAAATGGTCATCTGGACCTGTTTGTTCGCTTCCTTCACGGCCTCAGTCTGGAGTCCAACCAGAGAGTCTTAGGAGGACTGCTGGGTCAGACAGAGAACAATCCAGAGATCATCAAGATTATCATCAACAACCTGAAGGAGATGGAGAGTGATGACATTTCTCCTGACAGAAGCATCAACATCTTCCACTGTCTGACTGAGATGAACGACCACTCAGTTCATCAGGAGATGCAACAGTTCCTGATGTCAAAGAACAAATCGAAGGATCTCTCTGAGATCCACTGCTCAGCTCTGGCCTACATGCTGCAGATGTCAGAGGAGGTTCTGGATAAGTTGGACCTAAATGAGTTCCATGCATCATACCAGGGTCGACGGAGACTGATCCCAGCTGTGAGGAACTGCAGGAAGGCTCGGTGAGTCCAGACATGATCAATAACATGTTCAATCAGTGTAGATGAGTCGTTCTTCAAGTACACTCAGTGTTAAATGGTTCTCATTGTTTTGGGCAGCATGGTGTTGCAGTGGTCAACACTGTTAGTGCAGCCTTTCTGTGAGGAGGATGTTCTCCTGGTGTCTGGAGGGTTTTCTCTGGGTTCTCCAGCTTCCTCCACAAAGACATGTAGATCGGAGTTAGGTTGATTGGAGACTGAAATTCAGTGTCAGCTGAGATTAGCTCCAGGATAAGTGGCTACTGGTGTGTGTGTGTGTGTGTGTGTGTGTGTGTGTGTGTAATATTGTTATTATGTATACATATTCATTCTCATGTACATACAGAACAACTGGATCAGATGTGATCACTGTGCTGGAGTTTGAGGGTTCAGACATACGACCATGTGGGGTGCAAGGGAGATTATTGTATATACTGTGTGTATATATATATATATATATATATGAGCAAACAGCTAGCACAGGTCATTGTGAGGAGACAATCACTGAATAAGTGTTTTGGATGAGAATCACTGACTGTTCCTTTAAACTGAAGAAGCAGGAAATATTGTTTATTCTTCTTTCTTGTCAAACTAGAACTACCACCCTGCGTTAGTACACCAACGCCAACAAGTGCAGTGTGAGTCCCCCTAATTCTAACAGATTTAATATTTTCTTTAATTACAGACTTGTTGGTTGTGAACTCTCAGAGACTCACTGTGAAGTCGTGGCCTCAGCTCTGAGGTCAAACCCCTCACATCTGAGAGAACTGGATCTGACTGACAACAAGCTGCAGGATTCCGGAGTGAAGCTGCTGTGTTCTGGACTGGAGAGTCCAAACTGTGGACTGGAGACTCTGAGGTCAGTTCAGTGACTGACTTTTGTAGATCTCATATCTATAAAACAGCATTTATACACAATTTAACTCCTTTAATTCTAATTTAACATAATTCCTCTTCATACATGACTTGAATCCATTCATTAATTAATTTGTGACATTTTAAATATTCATGTACTTGTTAAAACACATCTGAGTTTAGTTCTGGATTTCCTAAACTGATCTTCAGAACAGAGACCGGGTCCAAATAATATATTTTTACTGAATCAGGACTCGTTTTTAGTCCAACATGTTTGATTTCATATTTATCTTCCATGTTATGAGTCTGTGTGACATGAACGTTTGTTTGTTATTTTCACACATGAACTCAGTTTAATTTACAGTTAAGTTTTATTCTTTATCCAGGTTGAGTCTCTGCAGACTGTCAGAGATCAGCTGTTCTTCTCTGGCTTCAGCTCTGAGGTCAAACCCCTCTCATCTGAGAGAACTGGATCTGACTGACAACGACGACCTGCTGGACTCAGGAGTGAAGGAGCTGTGTGGTTTTCTACAGAGTCCAACCTGTCGACTGGAGACTCTGAGGTCAGTTCACTGACTGACTTTTGTAGATCTCATATCTATAATACATCATTTATACACAATTTCATCTCCTTTAATTCTAATTTAACATAATTCCTCTTCATACATAACATGAATCCATTCATTAATTAATTTGTGACTTTTAAATATTCAGCTTCTTGTTAAAACACTGAGTTTAGTTCTGGATTTCCTAAACTGATCTGCAGGACAGAGACCGGGTCCAAATAATATATTTTTACTGAACCAGGACTCGTTTTTAGTCCAACATGTCTGATTTCATATTTATCTTCCATGTTATGAGTCTGTGTGACATGAATGTTTGTTATTTTCACACATGAACTCAGTTTAATTGACAGTTAAGTTTTATTCTTTATCCAGGTTGGAGAGCTGCAGACTGTCAGAGATCAGTTGTTCTTCTCTGGCTTCCGCTCTGAGGTCAAACCCCTCTCATCTGAGAGAACTGCATCTCAGAGGAAACAACCTGCAGGAATCAGGAGTGAAGGAGCTGCTTGATCTACAGCAGAGTTCAGGCTGTCGAGTGGAGACTGTGAGGTCAGTAGATGGTTGGAGTCAGTCCACGCTGCTTTCATCAGTATTTTACTAAACACAGTCAGTATCACAGTACAGATCCAGGGTCTGTGCTACCAAGCAGGATTTGTGGTTATCAGGTTAACTTCAGGTTTAGTTTTTTCAGTCCTACGAAGCTCGTCCACTTCCTAACGAGGTAAATCACCATGGTAACTTCTGATGAACGGCTAACCTGCTCCAGGTTAAGTTGGAGATCAACCCGTATAAAAGCTCCGCCCACTGACCACAGTGACTCTACACTGTTGTGTGGTGCACACTCTCCTTAAAGGGAAGGATAAGGGAAGTTTAAATCAACGTCTGGTTGGTTCAGTTGATCTCTAACTCACCCAGAACATCTCAATCTCTCCAGACTCATCCTGTCACCAAAACACCAGATGCACTCAGTCAGCTTCCTGAAAATAGGTCCATGTGTTTTTATTGAGTAGTGATGTCAGAGGTTTGCACCACAGTGTCCTCAGAGTCAGTGAGACAGTGTGTGTCCTCAGAGTCTGTGTGTCCTCAGAGTCAGTGAGACAGTGTGTGTGTCCTCAGTCAGTGTTTGTCCTCAGAGTCAGTGAGACAGTGTGTGTCAAACTAAAGCTCATTATCGAGGCCACATCCTGGGATTCAAACGTTTCTCATCAAGAATCTTCTTCTCTTCCACTCGTCTTGTTAGTAAACAACAGATTCAGATCTTTGGCATTTGGTAAAAAAATATTTTTACCAAATGCCACCAGGGGGCGCTGTAACTTACACATTGACCCAATCACAGATGTTTAAGAAGCTGTTCTTCCTCCATTCAGCAGCTGTGACTGAGTTTCTTTTCTTCTGGATCAGGTGTTTGTTCTCCTCTGATTTTTATTATAGAACAGTTTGATCCTGGTTGTGAAATATGAGGCTCTGCTGTCAGTCAAACTGTCCATGTCTGTGATTGGTCATACACAGTAAACCCCGCCCCTTTCATGTGCACGTTCAGATCTTGTTTAGGAAAACCTGAGTTAACTTAACGAGTTGATAACCAGCGTCATGTGACCACTTAGCCTGACTGTGTCTGTCAGGTTCAGTTGAGCTGGATCTCAGAAAGATCTCCTGGACATGTTGAAGTGGCTTCGTAGTTCAGGCCTCAGTGTTTCCTCAGTGAAGCTGTGAGAGGACAATGAAGACAGACGTCAGGATTGGACAGAAGCACAGAGAGTGAACAGTCGGCCAATCAGACGAGCCAGAAGCTGCTTTTGATTGAGTTGATGTGAAGACGACAGTCTGTTTACATGTGAACAGGAAATGAAGCTGGACCACAGCTGACAGCCTCACACGATGAACAGAGAGTTTGTTCTCTCACTTCATCAGTGAAGAACTGATTGTTGAGGAATTGTAACAGCAGTAAATCCACCTCTCAGGTGTCCACTCTGCACTTTGACATGCAGAGGAAACACACTTAGCTCTTAGCGTGTTCATTCCAACACGTGAACATGAAGCAGAGAGGAAGCTGCTCCACCTCTGAACAGGACTGAAGTCCCTGCTGCTCTTTCTACTGGATGTGCTGCATCACTGACTCTCAGCTGATGAAGTGAGTCTCTGTAACACTGATGTCTTCTTCTCTCAACAGCTGGTGGTCTGAGGGTGACTGGTCTGAGTGAAGGTGAGTGTGAAGAGGACAGTGTGTGTGGACGGAGGCTGAGCTGTGTCCTGAGGATCCAGAGGCTGAAGCAGCAGCAGCTTGTGTGTAGTCTCCAATCTACACAACCCCTAATCTGCATGTGTTTGTGAGATGAAGATTGAATTGACATAACACCAAGCAGAATATATAAACACTCTATAAAGAGTCACATATAGTGTATTTAAGTTTGTCTTTATTATTTTCCACCTTTGTCCCTCAGTATATCTCCATGTCTGTATAACCACATTCTGTGTATATGTTTGTTTATGATCTTAAAGTTCCTGGATTCACGTCACAAATTGATTTAGTTCGACACAAAGTTAAACACATTGAAATCACTTTGAGTTTAAAATCAGAGTTTTGTCTTTGACACGAAAGTTCAGGTTTAGTTCAGGCCAGGTTTAAGTTTAGGTTAGTGTAGTAGAAAAATGAACTAAGTAAGGTTGATAAACTATTCTGTATTCGGAAGTAAGTTGTTGCAGCCTTGTCTAAAGACTTTTATGACCTGTATCAACATATACAAACAAACTGTCCAAATGCTTTATGACTTGAGCTGTTTTATGGTCTGAACTGTTGGTGACCTGAATACTGCCAGACCCTTTTGTCACTTAATTATCCATTTGTATGTCTGCTTATCTCCTTAGGAAACACATGTAAATCAGTTATTTGTGTTTAGATTTGTCTCTCTCCCGCGTCTACAGAACCAGTCTGAACTGGTTCTGAGAGACAGCCTTACTCCTCCTATATAAGATGCTTGCATTTGAGTGTCCTGCATCTTCACTCTGAGATCCTTGTGATCCTCTGTGTTGATCCTTTCTGCAGAAAGCCCCTATTAAAATACACGTGGATAACTTTGGTGTTTCCAGCCTCTTGTATTTCCAGATTTCCATCACATTAGTTTAACCATTACATCAAACATTTCATCAGCCTGGATCAATACTGATTCATTAAAAACATTAAAATAATTATCTACCAGAATCCACAACTTCAAATGTACGTCATTCAAAGTTAGCTCCTTTTCCCCAAAGGCTGCAGAGAGCTAATTAATCGTGTTGGCATCTGATCATGGACAGTGGTAGTACTTACAAGACTGCTTGATGTACAATATGTCTCCTCAGATACTCGACCATTACTGACAATAATCCATCAATTCATTGACCTTCCATTATGCTACAAACTGTTTATTCTAATCAATGCTGTAAATACTCGTATCTTTCTGATGTTCTCTGATGACAGATTGATTGTGTTCGGTAACGTTCTATCAATTAGGGGCAGAATTTCTTTAAGTACTTTTGAAGGAATGGGATCTAAGATACAAGTTGTTGGTTTAGAACATGATTATTTTGGTCAGCTGATCAGAGAGAAGCTGTCTAAATAATTGATAAGATTCTCAGCTGTTTCTGAGATTTCTATTCTTGATGGTGTATTAGTGCAGACTGGGGGCAGATGGTGGTTGATATTAGTTATAATAGTTAGAATTTCATCATTAAAGAATGTCATAAAGATATTGCTATTCAGGGATGGAGGGATACTGGGTTGGGTGGAGGTGTGACTCTGTCAGCTACAGAGCTGAAGAGAAACCTGGGGTTGTTTTTATTTTCTTCTGTTAATGTGGAGTAGGCAGCTCTTGCCTTGTGGAGCCTTCTTATAAACTTTAACACAATTTTTCCAGGCTAGGTGATTTTCAGCAGTTGTTGGAACGCCACTTCCTTTCTAGTTTTCTTGACGCTTGTTTTAATTCACGTGTTGGAATTATACCAGGGAGCTAATTTACACGCTTCTTTTTTAGAGGCGCTGTGGAGTCTATTGTTAATCGTAATGACTTTACAGAGCTATCGACAAGATGGTCAATCTCGAGGGATAATATGGGTTTAAATGAAATTGGAATTATTTCCTTAAATTTAGCTACAGCACTATCAGGTAGACATCTAGAAAACGAGTTTTTATTAGTGGCCTATATTCTGATGAGAAATCCAAGGTTATTAAATTATGGTCTGATAGAATCCGTTGTACTAGCTCGTAACGTGTCACTGCTTTTATGGAAAAAACTAAAATTTGATTGGCAATTATTGATTTCATAAGATCATCACTTCAGTTTAAACAGAAATTTGTCCTTGCTCCTGTTACTTTACTCACATTGTGATGGTTGAGATTGGAGAAGAATTATTTACAACTGACAAAAGAACTTAAAAAACAAGAAGTAATTACAAAAACTTTATTGGCATCTCCCTGTGAAAAAAACAACAATAAACTGAAGAAATAATAGAGGGTGATTTGAGTTTAACTTGGGAGACAAAACAAGATACAGCGGAGATCAGAATTTGTTAAAATGTCCACTTCTAAACTGCATTTGCAGGTTTTTGGTCAGTGTGTATGACTGAGGGAAGTGTTTTCAACAACAAATATCACAGTGTGGAACATCTAATTTCACGATAGTAGGGCGTCATGATGCGTGTACCGGGCCAGATTGGCAACAGATATTCCCGTCCCGGATATCCTCAAAATTATGACTCTTTTTCTACACATTTCCACTGGAGCCGCTTAACACCAAGGCCAGTTTTGAGTTTGACAGGGTTCATGTTTAACAGAGAACAGAGTCTTTCAGCGAGCATTCAAACGCCGCAGACGAAGGAAGCGAGGCCGGGGGGGGTGGGGGAAATGAACATCACCGTCACATTCAGATTTTACTTCTTGCCCGATTTCTTGATTCCGCTGCCACCTGGAGGGGAAAAGGGGAAAGTTAACAAAACCTCCAATCTGACCAGTTATTCCTGTGGTCAAGTAGAGGCACGTTTTAATATCAAATAGGTGAATGAATGTGTTTGTGTCTAAAAGTCAAAGACTATACATGGAATTTGAACTTCCTGGGAGTTCATATGATCCATTACATGTGAGGTTTAAATAACCAAAACATCCACATTACAGTCCAGACCATGAGTATTTATACAATTTACAACTCTTGTGTTCTTGATTCAGCAAAGTCCCATTGAAAGAAAATTAAAAAAAGAAACTACACATATCAGACTGAGACGCTTTCAATACATCAGGAAGCATCTCTACCCTCTAGTTCTGCAGTGCTGCTCCAACAAGGGAAATCAGGAGCTGGTTTATGAGTCCACCACAGCACCGTGTTGAGAATAAACTAACATGATCGATTAAGACAATATTGATAATTATATCACCACCATTTGGAAGTTTTATGTTTTATGAGGGTGGGTTGCTTCCAATTTGTTCGTGTGCCTGATACCACGTATACATGACCATGTGACACGCGTTCAGATCAGGTTGTTATGGTTCTTCTCTCCACTGTGTGTTCATGCAAACAACTTAAAGAAGCTATAATGACAGCGTTTCTCATCTACCTCCAACTAGTTCTTACCTAAATTTCCTTTTGCAGCTTTGACCTTCAGTGCATCCAAAGCCTTCTGGTCATCCTTCTGCTTCTGCTTGTAGGCGACATCCTCCTGCAGACACAACGCAAGCTTACAATCCTCTGACTTCACGCCCCGTCCCATGTCGCTCTTATATCGGGGTTGCAACTAACAGTCAGTTTTTAACCATTAAACAAAAATACACATTAATAAAACAGCTTCATATTCCTGAAACACATATCCAACGGGGCACAAGACGGGGCTTGGTGAACAAGTGGGGGGCTTTCTATAATCGTTCCTGGCAAATTGTAAACAATACATGTACTGTGTATATTATTCATCATGCACACTCGTCATGGAGCGACAGTTCGGCCCGAGAGGAAAACTCACCTCGTCCATTTCCTTGGACTGTTTCTTTGGGGCCTTCAGCGGTTTCTTTTTGCCTCCTGAGGACGATACGTGAATGTTAGCGCACAATCTGGAAACAACAACATCTCAAACACTGAAGGCGTGGATTTCCAATTCCACGCACACCGCGAGCACGTTATTGTTCGACGTCATCGATGAGATCGTTTCAGTTTATTAGAACATACGGTTATTACAGCTGCTGGTAACACAAGCCGGATTTTGATTGGCTAATTAACCGAAACGACATGTCACGCTGCGCATCTCCCGCAGAAGACAGCACCGGGTTCGCGACCCACGCACCGAACACAGCATCTGTTGTATTTGAATATTAACCGGCAGCGCAAAAATTGTTAACGCGGAGGGTTTTTGTGGGTTTATTACGTGGGGTGGAAAAAAAAGATGGTTCTCAGCGTCACGCTTTTTGGGGGCTAGCTAACGGCTAACAGCTAGCCGCAGCCGACAGTGTAGCGCGCTCCGCTGAGTCGCATTGCACCGTAAACAGGAAAACGATGGTATACGTGTTCCGTTGGGTCTGAACTGGGCCTCGTGTGAAGCAACATCTCACCTTCTCTGCCAGACATGGTTCAACCGGGCTGCACGCGACGAGAGGGACGAAATGGACGAAGTGTTTGTGTCGCGGGTTTTGATGAAGACGCTGTCGCTCTAATCCGCGCTGCCAGGACCCCAGTGGCCTCCGAACCGGAAGTAGAATGACCGTGGCGCGCCTGATAGGAAATCTCGCCCGGCTGCTAGCCGTTTCCACTCGGGAGATGCTAACCAGTTAGCCACAACGAAACCGCATCCGAGTGTCATGTGCGCGGTGACAACATCGACGACAGCAGGTACGTTCATTTTTAATACCGCGTTGGATTTGTGGAACCACGACACGGGAGGTTTACGCCGGGAAAAGGCCACTTTAGCTGTTAGCAGCCTGGTGCTAACAGGCTAGTTGGGGATGAAGCAAGGGCAAGGACAGAGATCTGGAGAGAACATGTATTATAATAAGATAAACACCTTGTGACCATCATTATTCTGTAGTCTGATTATTCATTTAATAATATCACGAGGCACGGATTTGAATGTTCAATGGCGAGGGCGGTTCACAGTGTCTAGAGACGTGTGTGTCATTCCACTGTATGTAGGTCGTACACTTAGTTTAGTTGTCACATTGTGTTTGGGATCAGTTGTGTTATTTAATTAACACATATATTTTAGATTGCAAGTATTAATATGTCACATTTTCTATCTGTCTGTGAACATTATGAGTTTGTGTTTTCATTCCATTTCATTCACTTTCGTTTCGTGTCCTGTTTTAAAATAGTTTATAGCCTTTAAATTAATGTAACGGTATCTCACTGTTTGCATTTCCATTTGTTGTTTTGTCTATTTTAAAGTTTGATTGATATTGTCAGCAGGGTCGTTTTGATCTTCTCAGTGTCATCTCCGGGTTGGGATTTTCAAAACAAAGCTTCAGTTCAACGATACACTTCTGTCAATTAAGTGTTAATAAGAACGCTGTTGGTAGAAATTACTGTTATTGGAAATCAAAAGACATTAAAGCACATTATTTGTATGACGTTGTATTCGGCTGCAACGTCATTTATTGTTTTGACAAAAAGTTAAAATTGCATGGCAGGGGAAATCTGATGAATAATCAGTATTGTCTATTTTACTGACCTAAAACTTTTGAAATCTAAATAAGATAAGATAATAATGTTTTAAGAGGCTGGACCCTGTTCAGTCGTGAGATCTGACACAACAGCGACATGAACAGTTTGTAGTTTATCAATCATCCAATTGTTTCTTTGTTCTCACAGGTGCCTGTTCCAGTTTGAACTCGGTAGCTAGATTGAGTGTGAAGCACTGACAGATTTCCAGCTGCTCCTCTGACTGCTGCTCTTCTCCATGAGGTACTTCTATATAATTTAGTCGTGTACAGGGCAGACGTGAGCTTAATGGCTGCTTCTATGTACAAACAGCAGAACTGAATGATTAACATTATCCTTACTGCCTCAGGTACAGAGGAGCACAGCTCTGCCGCTGGGCTCATGGCTCGTGCTGCCTCTCCCGCCTCTCCCTCTCTGGATCTCTGTGTGGCAGAACTACTTTAGTCCGAACCTACAGTGCTCATCATGAGCCAAGCTCCCCACCACCCCCTAACCCTGCACCTCCTGGGGGGAAGGGTGGAGCTGAGGTGGTGAAGGAGCGGGCCCTGGCTGCCCTACAGGTACAGGAAGGACTTCCCCTTTTACATACAAACTTTCCAGACCCTAGACTTCACTGCCAACATGCCAGAGCAATAACCACTGAATTAATCAAACTGTATTAATAAAAACAATCATCTACTATTACAAAGAAACACAGAACCAACCTGAAACACAGCTTTCTCCCCCTCCTCCAGTATGCAGGTGCGCTGGGGCGACAGTGGGGTCAGAGGTCGGCTCAAACGGCCACTGCCTCAGTCAACTACTGGTGGGAGAGGTACGAGGAGTTTGTCGGGCTCAACGAGGTCCGGGAGGCTCAGACCAACGTCACTGAGGTCAGCAGACAGCAAGATGCACCTCAACCCTCAAGCTCAGTTGACCCACTCTCATGTAAATGGGTTAGCTCAAATATGGGACACAGCTCTATGTATAACTCATTACAATTTAACAACATCACAATCTGGAGCCTCCAAAATGACCATGAATCATCACCTCTTCGAAACAGAAGGGACCAAAGAGGGAGGCTCCATGTTTCTGATGACAGGGGGACACACCCGGCTTTCTGTTTATTCGCTGCCCCTTATTTGTTTGGAATATGAATTTGACAGGTGTTGAATTCTTATGCATTGTCCCTTTTTTAAGCCTGATTCAGACAAGGCGTGTGTGTCTCAATCTCAAAGAAAAGTCAGGTGCTGTGAATACAGGGTGATTTTTAGAGTGATTTTATTCTTCAGCATGTGTATGATGCAATTTGTACCACTCCACCAATCTTTACATGTCTTAGGTTGTATGTGTTTCTTCTAGGCCGAGGCAGCGTTCATGGTGGCCAGAGGGATGGTGCGTGAGGCACATGCCAGCCTGGAGGCCCTGCAGGTCAGGCTGAAGGAGGTCCGGGACCGGCTGGACCGAGTGTCCAGGGAGGAGGCTCATTACCTGGAGCTGGCAACGCTGGAGCACAAACTGCTGCAGGTTAGTTCAGGTGACTGAAAATGCTCCTGTGAGGTTGTTGAAGGTTTCACTGTGTCCAAGATGAACGTAGTTTGATGTCAGAAGAAGTGGAAGTACATTCATTCTATAGGTGGTATCTTACAAGCTACTAAGTGATCATGCATATTCCAAAGACATCTGTTAAAACTGACGGGTTGGTTCTCTCGCTCTCTCTCTCTCTCTTCTGACCACAGGAGGAGCGTCGTCACCGGACAACGTATGAGAATGCTGAGGGTTCGGAGAGGGAGAGGTTCAATTTGTTTTCAGTAGCCGTCAGAGGGAGCCACGAAAAGGAGAGGACAAGAGCCGAACGGACCAAGAACTGGTCCATCATTGGCTCGGTGCTGGGAGCCCTGATCGGGGTCATGGGATCAACGTATGTCAACCGTGTCCGCCTGCAGGTGAGGAGGGCTAATGAAAGCTTTGGTCTCTCAGCTGGTAGTTTTTGTCACTTGCTCTTTGTTTCGTGTGCTGTATATTTTCCTTGTACGAGCACCTCACCAGGATTTCAGTGTGCTCTGATCTTCGCTCAGCTGATGCATCTGCACTTCTTTCATCTGTAGGAGCTGAAGACTCTGCTGCTGGAGGCCCAGAAGGGTCCAGAGAGTCTGCAAGAAGCTCTCAAAGTCCAGGCAGGAAACCATCGCTCCCAGCGGGACGAGCTCCGAGCTCTCATTGACAGCCTCAAGGTCACTTTGAATGACCTTTCACACCGAGGAGCGCCGTCCTCAAAGTCCAGAGAGCTCCAGCACCAGAGCCACCCAGTGTGCCTGTCTCAGCCTTAAAAGACCTCACCATCTTTAGCCAAAGGACACAGTCCCTGCTCGAGTCCCTCCAACCACAACTGGGACAACTGGAGCAAGGACTTGATAGAGTTGAGAGCAAATTGTCTGTGATGAAAGGGCTGCTGGACGCCAAACCACAGGCCGAAACCCAGGCTCCAGAGCCGCGGGTAGAGCGACCAGAGAGAGAAGAGAGAGTGGACCTGTGGGAATCTGAGGCGGCGGCGGCGAGGCGTCTTGAGGAGACCCAGAGGACGCTGGGAGAAGGAATAAGGACAAACACTATTTATAATGCTGTGTTTACTTACACCGCCACCGCCATCACCATCTCTGCCGTCTACCTGATGCTGAGGGGAGCTGGTTAGACGTGATACCGCCAGACTGAGTATGTCCACGTGCACTGATACGTTATCAGACACTGGGAAAATAAAATCTGAATTATATCATAATATAACATTGATGTGGTTGGAAGCATAGACTGTAAATAAAGATGGACGACACGTCTCCACTTCCTGTTGTTTTACAAATATTAAGCCTCTGATTTTGGGAGCTGTCATGTCGTCCATCTTTATACACAGTCTGTGTTTGTGAGTAATCTCTAATGAACGAGTTCCAGGTATTTTGGGCTGAACCACTAAAGCTGCTTTCAGATACTTTGCGATCTCAAGATGAAATATATACAGAATTTAACATGATCGCTCAGTAATATACGTTTTTATCATCTCTTTTCCATCACTGTACAATAAATGTTTAATTCACCTCGACTCATGATATAAAACAAAGCAAATCCTCCCAGTTGTGAAGCTGGAATCAGGACGTCTTTGATTTTCTAAATGTATTTGTTTATTTTGTCTCATTATCTATTCGACCAATTATTTCTGGCCTCAGTGCATTTCAGAACCCCCCCCCCCACTGTGTATACCTGAACTTTGAAAGCAGATTCCCTCGTGTAAGGATTCAGTGTTTGTATCTGGAGTTGGACCGGCTGAGAGTGATGGACCATATTTCTGTCTCTCCATGTTAAAATAACTCAGCGCTCATACGTTAGGAGAACACACACAGTGATGGTTCACTGATTCTCTTCAGATTATTGAGATCACAAAACCAAAATCTCATCTCACAGGACATGAACTTGACCTCGGGACAAGATTCATAAAGTCTTGATGAAGCTATAACGAGCATAAGTGAGTTTTTAATAATCAGGGTAAGAAAATACTCGTGAATTGAAGAAAAACATCCTTTAATTCAAATAATGAAAGTCTCATTTCTCACCAGTAATCACTGTAATCCTCTTTGGTTAAAAACACAAGTAAAATTTGAACTATGTGAGAAAATATCGGAAAACGTAAGTGAGGTTCGGCAGACTCCTCCGTTACTCTACCTCCAGAGCTGCTTTGTGCCGTCATGTTGCATTAGTTTGTCATGTTGACTGTGTGCTCCAAGCTGATGATGATGATGATGATGAAGATGATCACTGCAGGTCTGTCTTCCTGACTCACTGATGTTTTTACATGTTTTTACAATGCTTCGCTGATTAATCATAAAATCCACTAGATCCAGATTTGTATTTTTATTGCATAAACTCAATACCAACTCCCTGAACATGTCGGAATTCTTCTCCTCTCGTAAAAAGTACTCGAAACATAGAACACAGAGAGTTGTGCAAACCGGAGTAGTGCAGATATAAGAATGTAGTTTAATCATTTCAGAAGGTGAACAGCCGACACGTTGTGCTTTTCTGATGTCAAATCTTACACAAGTCAGTTTGGGTTTTGAAAGCGAGAAAACATTAAAGCCATTTTACTGGATGGCTCAGGGGCGTGCACGTAAAGAGATCTGCATCAGTCCTAATGTTGCCAGGTCATGCAGAAGAGGCAGGTTGTTTTCAGGTGATGACAGAATCGTAGGTTGGAGGCTCAGGTGATGACAGAATCGTAGGTTGTTGTGGGTATTTAGAATTGTTCTGCAATTCTTCCGACGTTAGAGACAGAATCCACAAGTGCTCGTGGCTTCACAGATGTGACCTGACCTGTGAGACGGGCGGAGCCGCTGCTGGTACCGCGGGTAAACCCGACGCTGTAGGTATAACAATCACTGATCTCGGCTGGAAGACAAAACACAGGGTGGTTCAATGTTTCCTCACAAGCTGCAGACGTGAGGCGAGAAGAAGCCACATCTGTTTCTGATGATGTCACGGCCGGGTCACAGCTGGATCACCTGTGGCTTCTACAGTTCTGTTCAATTGTCTAATAGTCATACTTACTTCTATTTACTTCATCTTGTTCAAGGCTATCTGTGGCCTAGATCTTGTCTGCTGCACACTTGTGGATTGTCAAATTTGAACTGCTTTTAACAACCACAGACATAACGACAGGTGTAACAGATTTGTACTCTTTTAATAAAACGCACACACTAGATCCAGTCGAGACGCAGGAACACACACTTGGCATTTAAACAAGCGATTTGCCGAGCGGCGACATCAAATGTGGCTTCGGAATAAAAACAAGCATGGAGGCGGGTTGCCGCTGTCTGGAGCTGCTTGCACTTGTTTCTGTTTAGTTTTGCTGCTGTTACAATTCCTGAAGTTTGTCCGTTTCTACTGTCGACCTGGTGCGGGACACACGAGTCTTATTCAAGGCTCGGTCACGCGTAAACAAAGTGAAAAGTGTAAATGTTTTATTCACCTCCTCGCTGGCGCAGATTGGAAGAGAACTGGAAACTGGACCATGTTCGCATGGTCCAGTTTCCTCTGACATCACGCTCAAGGTGGGAAGCTGAAAAGCTTTAATAAATAATGTTGTGTTGCTGTGATCCAGGTTTACAAGTCACCTAAACACAGAGAATCGGATAATCACCGCCACGCTCGTCGAAAGGGTTGAATCGGACAGGAAA
Organism: Reinhardtius hippoglossoides; assembly: GCA_006182925.3. NCBI lineage: Eukaryota > Metazoa > Chordata > Actinopteri > Pleuronectiformes > Pleuronectidae > Reinhardtius > Reinhardtius hippoglossoides. The sequence continues at coordinate 26,763,152 of CM031672.1, forward strand.
TGGGGCCGATAGTCCTCCAGTGTGCAGCAGGCATCAGATCAGTTCATCATATGTTGAGCACTGAAGAATAATCTATCTGACACTGATCTGCTCTCAGTCACTGGTTGACTCACCTCTCCGCTGCAGTTGCAAGTGGCGTTGCAGGCGATTCCTGCGACGACGATCGAGACAATCAGCTCTAATAGGTTAGCAATAGCCAAGACCCCCGAAAAGCCCGCCATCCGACTCTGGCAACACACACACACACATAGAATAACAGAGTTGAGGTAAATCAACAGCCTTGTCTTCCCTGCTAAGCTCGTAAAGCTTTGATTCCCCAAAATTCATTACACAAAAAACTTTGAAAACTTGAGACCCATGCAAAGAGCTATTCAAAAAGATCTTAATGACCAACTTAGCACAGTAAGGATCAAATAACGAGTAAGATGAGTAAGACTGAAGCTTGCAGGACCCAGACCAAGAGTCTACAACTTCTTTGCTGCCCTGGTGTTAAGTGGGAAGGACCATCAAACTGCATACCTCATACACGTAGCAGGTATATCCGGAATCTCCGTAGCAGTGAGGCATCACTCCATCCAGAGAGTAGAGGATGGTCCCGGTGGTGGAAAAAAGTGCTGCAATGACACAGAAAGCCAGAGCAGCGTTCACCTGGCAGGGAGACGAGAGACACAACGTCAGGACACCTGGACAGAGGGGGTGGTGCTGCTATTCTCTGACCGACCTGGCTTTACTTTAGTCTGACTTGTTCAATGGGGCTTTGTATCAGAGGTGATTAGGCCACGATCACAACCATATATGTCGTTATGTTATTGGCCGCTGATGGAGCACATGGGTTTCTTCCTGGCACTCCGACTTGGGACAGATTGGGGTTAAGTTAACCGCACACTCTAAATTGATCGTTGAGTTGGCTGGTCACTGGCTTTGATCAACTCCGCCTTTTCAGCCTTGTTAACGGCGCCGTTGCACACACCACCGCCATGAACCTGGAAGGCCAGAAGAATCAATATGAAGTAGCAACAGTGAGTCACTGACCAGAGGGCGGGTGAGATATATCCCAGCAGCCACTGTCAGGGATCCAGCTGTGATGTACTGCAACAGACAAGCACATAGATAGTCTTTAGTTTATGACCTCAATGACATCACTTCCTGTAACATGTTTCCTAAAAAGCCTTTAGAGGGCGCTGTATAACTCTTTTCCCCCCATGTGTGTTGAAAGAGTATAATTGATAATGACTCCTCCTTCATGTTCTGGCTCAGTACATAAAGGCTTTGTGAATTCAAATGGACGCAAGGCAGCACATGACTGAGCCGCTTACAGCCTGAAAACAGAGCAGCACATTAAGGTTGACTCACGACAAAAGATCCCCAGACCCAGAGGCCGGAGAAAGCGGCAATCGTGTCCGCTGAAATCGCCGTGACGATGCCGAACAGCAGAACGACGAGGCCGACCATGATCTGAATTGTCTGGAGGCACAAACACAAACAAAGGAGTGAACTTGGGTTTCAGACAAACTAATGAAGAAGAAGGAAGAAGAATGAAAGTCCAGTGTGTAAGATTTAGGTGAAAGGATCGATTGGCAGAAATTGAATATAAAATAACACTAGTGATGTTTTCATGAGGTGAGGGGTGTTCAGCTGCAACATGACACTTCACCACTAGGTGTCACTACATTGTACACACTGAACCTTTACATCTCTGATTTGTTTGGTTCATTTTGCTTTTCTAACAAACAATATGAAATCAGATAATTACTCATAGGGGCTGGGTGATTTAACAATATCAGAACTTATTACAATCAGATTTACTTCAATAGCAATAACCTAAATTTAATATATTGATATATTATGCATTATGCAGGTAAAGTAAGGAGATACAACGCATAATTGAATTGTCATTCAGTCTTTAAACTTGAAATAAGTAATAATGTGACGTTTATATTCGTATCTTAATGTGATTTAACATTCAGCATTTAAGGAACGCAGTAACTCCAAAGCTGACAAATTAACATTACACCTGTAAACTACATTAAATACACAACATATAACAACGTGTGTGTGTGTGTGTGTGTGCGTGTGGTACACGATCATATTTTGATGGACAGTAGAAGAGATGAACAGAACAACTGCTTCTGCCGTAAATCAGAGATTGTGAAACGTGAGGTCAAATGAAAGAAGTTTATCCACTCGGTTCCTTCAGAATCGGTCGACATTTGACAAAAGCTTAAAACCTTCACATGAAATTTATGAATTTGATCGTTCAGCTCTAATGTCTTTGTCATTAGTCGAGTTTACAGCACATCTAACAAATAAGAGCAGACTTTGGAAATAAACTCACAATAAAAGCTTCAAGTGAAAGATCATAAACACAAGGAAATAACGTTCTAATCAAAAGTAGCATTTACAGATCCATATGTGAAGATTCAAAATTAATAAATAAATAAAAAATGGTAAGTTTCCATCAAGTTGCGTTTCCCTCGGATAACTCTAGAAATCCGTGTATCGTCTCCACACACTGATGCTGAATCTTACCCCGAGCACAGCTGGATGGTTCTTGCTGAACTTCTGGACTCCCACACAATGTGGGAGTCCAGCACCCCGGGGAGCCCCCCGGGGAGCCCCCTGGGGAAATGGGTGCACATGGGTGACCACCAGGACGCCCTCCGCCGTCGTGTACATGGATGAAGACATGTTTCTGCTCTTCTGAACCACGGCTTCCTGCTCAGTCCCCGTTAAGATGACGGGTTAACAATGATGAGAGAATCATTAACGCAGAGCCCTGCCCCGATGTACTTCCCCTTTACCACTCTGCGGTGCCTGAACTGTTACTGGAACCGGAACTGAGATGATGCACATGTATGTAGGTCGTACACTTAGTTTAGTTGTCACATTGTGTTTGGGATCAGTTGTGTTATTTAATTAACACATATATTTTAGATTGCAAGTATTAATATGTCACATTTTCTATCTGTCTGTGAACATTATGAGTTTGTGTTTTCATCCCATTTCATTCACTTTCGTTTCGTGTCCTGTTTTAAAATAGTTTATAGCCTTTAAATGAATGTAACGGTATCTCACTGTTTGCATTTCTATTTGTTGTTTTGTCTATTTTAAAGTTTGATTGATATTGTCAGCAGGGTCGTTTTGATCTTCTCAGTGTCATCTCCTGGTTGGGATTTTCAAAACAAAGCTTCAGTTCAACCATACACTTCTGTCAATTAAGTGTTAATAAGAACGCTGTTGGTAGCGATTACTGTTATTGGAAATCAAAAGACATTAAAGCACATTATTTGTATGACGTTGTATTCAGCTGCAACGTCATTTATTGTTTTGACAAAAAGTTAAAATTGCATGGCAGGGGAAATCTGATGAATAATAGGTATTGTCTATTTTACTGACCTAAAACTTTTGAAATCAAGATAAGATTATAATGTTTTAAGAGGCTGGACCCTGTTCAGTCGTGAGATCTGACACAACAGCGACATGAACAGTTTGTGGTTTATCAATCATCCAATTGTTTCTTTGTTCTCACAGGTGCCTGTTCCTGTTTGAACTCGGTAGCTAGATTGAGTGTGAAGCACTGACAGATTTCCAGCTGCTCCTCTGACTGCTGCTCTTCTCCATGAGGTACTTCTATATAATTTAGTCGTGTACAGGGCAGACGTGAGCTTAATGGCTGCTTCTATGTACAAACAGCAGAACTGAATGATTAACATTATCCTTACTGCCTCAGGTACAGAGGAGCACAGCTCTGCCGCTGGGCTCATGGCTCGTGCTGCCTGTCCCGCCTCTCCCTCTCTGGATCTCTGTGTGGCAGAACTACTTTAGTCCGAACCTACAGTGCTCATCATGAGCCAAGCTCCCCACCACCCCCTAACCCTGCGCCTCCTGGGGGGAAGGGTGGAGCTGAGGTGGTGAAGGAGCGGGCCCTGGCTGCCCTACAGGTACAGGAAGGACTTCCCCTTTTACATAAAAACTTTCCAGACCCTAGACTTCACTGCCAACATGCCAGAGCAATAACCACTGAATTATTCAAACTGTATTAATAAAAACAATCATCTACTATTACAAAGAAACACAGAACCAACCTGAAACACAGCTTTCTCCCCCTCCTCCAGTATGCAGGTGCGCTGGGGCGACAGTGGGGTCAGAGGTCGGCTCAAACGGCCACTGCCTCAGTCAACTACTGGTGGGAGAGGTACGAGGAGTTTGTCGGGCTCAACGAGGTCCGGGAGGCTCAGACCAACGTCACTGAGGTCAGCAGACAGCAAGATGCACCTCAACCCTCAAGCTCAGTTGACCCACTCTCATGTAAATGGGTTAGCTCAAATATGGGACACAGCTCTATGTATAACTCATTACAATTTAACAACATCACAATCTGGAGCCTCCAAAATGACCATGAATCATCACCTCTTCGAAACAGAAGGGACCAAAGAGGGAGGCTCCATGTTTCTGATGACAGGGGGACACACCCGGCTTTCTGTTTATTCGCTGCCCCTTATTTGTTTGGAATATGAATTTGACAGGTGTTGAATTCTTATGCATTGTCCCTTTTTAAGCCTGATTCAGACAAGGCGTGTGTGTCTCAATCTCAAAGAAAAGTCAGGTGCTGTGAATACAGGGTGATTTTTAGAGTGATTTTATTCTTCAGCATGTGTATGATGCAATTTGTAGAGGGGATCTCCACCAATCTTTACATGTCTTAGGTTGTATGTGTTTCTTCTAGGCCGAGGCCGCGTTCATGGTGGCCAGAGGGATGGTGCGTGAGGCACATGCCAGCCTGGAGGCCCTGCAGGTCAGGCTGAAGGAGGTCCGGGACCGGCTGGACCGAGTGTCCAGGGAGGAGGCTCATTACCTGGAGCTGGCCACGCTGGAGCACAAACTGCTGCAGGTTAGTTCAGGTGAATGAAAATGCTCCTGTGAGGTTGTTGAAGGTTTCACTGTGTCCAAGATGAACGTAGTTTGATGTCAGAAGAAGTGGAAGTACATTCATTCTATAGGTGGTATCTTACAAGCTACTAAGTGATCATGCATATTCCAAAGACATCTGTTAAAACTGACGGGCTCTCTCTCTCTCTCTTCTGACCACAGGAGGAGCGTCGTCACCGGACAACGTATGAGAATGCTGAGGGTTCGGAGAGGGAGAAGTTCAATTTGTTTTCAGTAGCCGTCAGAGGGAGCCACGAAAAGGAGAGGACAAGAGCCGAACGGACCAAGAACTGGTCCATCATTGGCTCGGTGCTGGGAGCCCTGATCGGGGTCATGGGATCAACGTATGTCAACCGTGTCCGCCTGCAGGTGAGGAGGGCTAATGAAAGCTTTGGTCTCTCAGCTGGTAGTTTTTGTCACTTGCTCTTTGTTTCGTGTGCTGTATATTTTCCTTGTACGAGCACCTCACCAGGATTTCAGTGTGCTCTGATCTTCGCTCAGCTGATGCATCTGCACTTCTTTCATCTGTAGGAGCTGAAGACTCTGCTGCTGGAGGCCCAGAAGGGTCCAGAGAGTCTGCAAGAAGCTCTCAAAGTCCAGGCAGGAAACCATCGCTCCCAGCGGGACGAGCTCCGAGCTCTCATTGACAGCCTCAAGGTCACTTTGAATGACGCTTTCACACCGAGGAGCGCCGTCCTCAAAGTCCAGAGAGCTCCAGCACCAGAGCCACCCAGTGTGCCTGTCTCAGCCTTAAAAGACCTCACCATCTTTAGCCAAAGGACACAGTCCCTGCTCGAGTCCCTCCAACCACAACTGGGACAACTGGAGCAAGGACTTGATAGAGTTGAGAGCAAATTGTCTGTGATGAAAGGGCTGCTGGACGCCAAACCACAGGCTGAAACCCAGGCTCCAGAGCCGCGGGTAGAGCGACCAGAGAGAGAAGAGAGAGTGGACCTGTGGGAATCTGAGGCGGCGGCGGCGAGGCGTCTTGAGGAGACCCAGAGGACGCTGGGAGAAGGAATAAGGACAAACACTATTTATAATGCTGTGTTTACTTACACCGCCACCGCCATCACCATCTCTGCCGTCTACCTGATGCTGAGGGGAGCTGCTGGTTAGACGTGATACCGCCAGACTGAGTATGTCCACGTGCACTGATACGTTATCAGACACTGGGAAAATAAAATCTGAATTATATCATAATATAACATTGATGTGGTTGGAAGCATAGACTGTAAATAAAGATGGACGACACGTCTCCCCTTCCTGTTGTTTTACAAATATTAAGCCTCCGATTTTGGGAGCTGTCATGTCGTCCATCTTTTTACACAGTCTGTGTTTGTGAGTTATCTCTAATGAACGAGTTCTAGGTATTTTGGGTTGATGTCTACTGAACCACTAAAGCTGCTTTCAGATACTTTGCGATCTCAAGATGAAATATATACAGAATTTAACATGATCGCTCAGTAATATACGTTTTTATCATCTCTTTTCCATCACTGTACAATAAATGTTTAATTCACTTCGACTCATGATATAAAACAAAGCAAATCCTCCCAGTTGTGAAGCTGGAATCGGGACGTCTTTGATTTTCTAAATGTATTTGTTTATTTTGTCTCATTATCTATTGGACCAATTATTTCTGGCCTCAGTGCATTTCAGAACCCCCCACCCCACTGTGTATACCTGAACTTTGAAAGCAGATTCCCTCGTGTAAGGATTCAGTGTTTGTATCGAGTTGGACCGGCTGAGAGTGACGGACCATATTTCTCTCTGTCTCTCCATGTTAAAATAACTCAGCGCTCATACGTTAGGAGAACACACACAGTGATGGTTCACTGATTCTCTTCAGATTATTGAGATCACAAAACCAAAAACTCATCTCACAGGACATGAACTTGACCTCGGGACAAGATTCATAAAGTCTTGATGAAGCTATAACGAGCATAAGTGAGTTTTTAATAATCAGGGTAAGAAAATACTCGTGAATTGAAGAAAAACATCCTTTAATTCAAATAATGAAGGTCTCATTTCTCACCAGTAATCACTGTAATCCTCTTTGGTTAAAAACACAAGTAAAATTTTAACTGAGAGAAAATATCTGAAAACGTAAGTGAGGTTCGGCAGACTCCTCCGTTACTCTACCTCCAGAGCTGCTTTGTGCCGTCATGTTGTTGACTGTGTGCTCCAAGCTGATGATGATGATGATGATGATGAAGATGATCACTGCAGGTCTGTCTTCCTGACTCACTGATGTTTTTACATGTTTTTACAATGCTTCGCTGATTAATCATAAAATCCACTAGATCCAGATTTTTATTTTTATTGCATAAACTCAATACCAACTCCCTGAACATGTCGGAATTCTTCTCCTCTCGTAAAAAGTACTCGAAACATAGAACACAGAGAGTTGTGCAAACCGGAGTAGTGCAGATATGAGAATGTAGTTTAATCATTTCAGAAGGTGAACAGCCGACACGTTGTGCTTTTCTGATGTCAAATCTTACACAAGTCAGTTTAGGTTTTGAAAGCGAGAAAACATTAAAGCCATTTTACTGGATGGCTCAGGGGCGTGCACGTAAAGAGATCTGCATCAGTCCTAATGTTGCCAGGTCATGCAGAAGAGGCAGGTTGTTTTCAGGTGATGACAGAATCGTAGGTTGGAGGCTCAGGTGATGACAGAATCGTAGGTTGTTGTGGGTATTTAGAATCGTTCTGCACCTGTAAAACACACATAAGGGTTCAAATTTCCTTCCGACGTTAGAGACAGAATCCACAAGTGCTCATGGCTTCACAGATGTGACCTGACCTGTGAGACGGGCGGAGCCGCTGCTGGTACCACGGGTAAACCCGACGCTGTAGGTATAACAATCACTGATCTCGGCTGGAAGACAAAACACAGGGTGGTTCAATGTTTCCTCACAAGCTGCAGACGTGAGGAGAGAAGAAGCCACATCTGTTTCTGATGATGTCACGGCCAGGTCACAGCTGGATCACCTGTGGCTTCTACAGTTCTGTTCAATTGTCTAATAGTCATACTTACTTCTATTTACTTCATCTTGTTCAAGGCTATCTGTGGCCTAGATCTTGTCTGCTGCACACTTGTGGATTTTCAAATTTGAACTGCTTTTAATAACCACAGACATAACGACAGGTGTAACAGATTTGTACTCTTTTAATAAAACGCACACACTAGATCCAGTCGAGACGCAGGAACACACACTTGGCATTTAAACAAGCGATTTGCCGAGCGGCGACATCAAATGTGGCTTCGGAATAAAAACAAGCATGGAGGCGGGTTGCCGCTGTCTGGAGCTGCTTGCACTTGTTTCTGTTTAGTTTTGCTGCTGTTACAATTCCTGAAGTTTGTCCGTTTCTACTGTCGACCTGGTGCGGGACACACGAGTCTTATTTAAGGCTCGGTCACACGTAAACAAAGTGAAAAGTGTAAATGTTTTATTCACCTCCTCGCTGGCGCAGATTGGAAGAGAACTGGAAACTGGACCATGTTCGCATGGTCCAGTTTCCTCTGACATCACGCTCAGGGTGGGAAGCTGAAAAGCTTTAATAAATAATGTTGTGTTGCTGTAATCCAGGTTTACAAGTCACCTAAACACAGAGAATCGGATAATCACCGCCACGCTCGTCGAAAGGGTTGAATCGGACAGGAAATGGGGCCGATAATCCTCCAGTGTGCAGCAGGCATCAGATCAGTTCATCATATGTTGAGCACTGAAGAATAATCTATCTGACACTGATCTGCTCTCAGTCACTGGTTGACTCACCTCTCCGCTGCAGTTGCAAGTGGCGTTGCAGGCGATTCCTGCGACGACGATCGAGACAATCAGCTCTAATAGGTTAGCAATAGCCAAGACCCCCGAAAAGCCCGCCATCCGACTCTGGCAACACACACACACACATAGAATAACAGAGTTGAGGTAAATCAACAGCCTTGTCTTCCCTGCTAAGCTCGTAAAGCTTTGATTCCCCAAAATTCATTACACAAAAAACTTTGAAAACTTGAGACCCATGCAAAGAGCTATTCAAAAAGATCTTAATGACCAACTTAGCACAGTAAGGATCAAATAACGAGTAAGATGAGTAAGACTGAAGCTTGCAGGACCCAGACCAAGAGTCTACAACTTCTTTGCTGCCCTGGTGTTAAGTGGGAAGGACCATCAAACTGCATACCTCATACATGTAGCAGGTATATCCGGAATCTCCGTAGCAGTGACGCATCACTCCTGCAGCATCCAGAGAGTAGAGGATGGTCCCGGTGGTGGAAAAAACTGCTGCAATGACACAGAAAGCCAGAGCAGCGTTCACCTGGCAGGGAGACGAGAGACACAACGTCAGGACACCTGGACAGAGGGGGTGGTGCTACTATTCTCTGACCGACCTGGCTTTACTTTAGTCTGACTTGTTCAACGGGGCTTTGTATCAGAGGTGATTAGGCCACGATCACAACCATATATGTCGTTATGTTATTGGCCGCTGATGGAGCACATGGGTTTCTTCCTGGCACTCCGACTTGGGACAGATTGGGGTTAAGTTAACCGCACACTCTAAATTGATCGTTGAGTTGGCTGGTGGAGGGACGACTCGCACCGGTCACTGGCTTTGATCAACTCCGCCTTTTCAGCCTTGTTAACGGCGCCGTTGCACACACCACCGCCATGAACCTGGAAGGCCAGAAGAATCAATATGAAGTAGCAACAGTGAGTCACTGACCAGAGGGCGGGTGAGATATATCCCAGCAGCCACTGTCAGGGATCCAGCTGTGATGTACTGCAACAGACAAGCACATAGATAGTCTTTAGTTTATGACCTCAATGACATCACTTCCTGTAACATGTTTCCTAAAAAGCCTTTAGAGGGCGCTGTATAACTCTTTCCCCCCATGTGTGTTGAAAGAGTATAATTGATAATGACTCCTCCTTCATGTTCTGGCTCAGTACATAAAGGCTTTGTGAATTCAAATGGACGCAAGGCAGCACATGACTGAGCCGCTTACAGCCTGAAAACAGAGCAGCACATTAAGGTTGACTCACGACAAAAGATCCCCAGACCCAGAGGCCGGAGAAAGCGGCAACCGTGTCCGCTGAAATCGCCGTGACGATGCCGAACAGCAGAACGACGAGGCCGACCATGATCTGAATTGTCTGGAGGCACAAACACAAACAAAGGAGTGAACTTGGGTTTCAGACAAACTAATGAAGAAGAAGGAAGAAGAATGAAAGTCCAGTGTGTAAGATTTAGGTGAAAGGAGCGATTGGCAGAAATTGAATATAAAATAACACTAGTGATGTTTTCATGAGGTGAGGGGTGTTCAGCTGCAACATGACACTTCACCACTAGGTGTCACTACATTCTACACACTGAACCTTTACATCTCTGATTTGTTTGGTTCATTTTGCTTTTCTAACAAACATTATGAAATCAGATAATTACTCATAGGGGCTGGGTGATTTAACAATATCAGAACTTATTACAATCAAATTTACTTCAATAGCAATAACCTAAATTTAATATATTGATATATTATGCATTATGCAGGTAAAGTAAGGAGATACAACGCATAATTGAATGGTCATTCAGTCTTTAAACTTGAAATAAGTAATAATGTGACGTTTATATTCGTATCTTAATGTGATTTAACATTCAGCATTTAAGGAACGCAGTAACTCCAAAGCTGACAAATTAACATTACACCTGTAAACTACATTAAATACACAACATATAACAACGTGTGTGTGTGTGTGTGTGTGTGTGTGTGTGTGTGTGTGTGTGTGGTACACGATCATATTTTGATGGACAGTAGAAGAGATGAACAGAACAACTGCTTCTGCCGTAAATCAGAGATTGTGAAACGTGAGGTCAAATGAAAGAAGTTTATCCACTCGGTTCCTTCAGAATTGGTCGACATTTGACAAAAGCTTAAAACCTTCACATGAAATTTATGAATTTGATCGTTCAGCTCTAATGTCTTTGTCATTAGTCGAGTTTACAGCACATCTAACAAATAAGAGCAGACTTTGGAAATAAACTCTCAATAAAAGCTTCAAGTGAAAGATCATAAACACAAGGAAATAACGTTCTAATCAAAAGTAGCATTTACAGATCCATATGTGAAGATTAAAAATTAATAAATAAATAAAAAATGGTAAGTTTCCATCAAGTTGCGTTTCCCTCGGATAACTCTAGAAATCCGTGTATCGTCTCCACACACTGATGCTGAATCTTACCCCGAGCACAGCTGGATGGTTCTTGCTGAACTTCTGGACTCCCACACAATGTGGGAGTCCAGCACCCCGGGGAGCCCCCTGGGGAAATGGGTGCACATGGGTGACCACCAGGACGCCCTCCGCCGTCGTGTACATGGATGAAGACATGTTTCTGCTCTTCTGAACCACGGCTTCCTGCTCAGTCCCCGTTAAGATGACGGGTTAACAATGATGAGAGAATCATTAACGCAGAGCCCTGCCCCGATGTACTTCCCCTTTACCACTCTGCGGTGCCTGAACTGTTACTGGAACAGGAACTGAGATGATGCACAGGGAAATAAAATCATGAAGGTCAAGCCAAACATTTACAGAATATAATAAACGGAGTCGTTGACCCAGAAAGTCGAGCAGTTCTCTATAGAGCAGGTTCCTCCAACAGTCCTACACACGACTGTCTGCCTCTTATAGGAGAAAGATGACAGAAAAAAGCAATTTCTTTGATAACCTCAATTATTTATTTGTCATAAAACTTTTTTTTTAGGCCCCATCTCTGCACCAGAGAGAAACAGGTGGAAACATAATCTCCTGGGTGGAGGTGATCATAAAGATTGGCAGCGACCTGCTCTGACGTCCTGACAGTTTACTCCTCTGCTCTGATTACACTCAACTTGAGTAGCTGCATACAAACCTTGATTGTCACTCAAGCTTTTCTGTCTCCTTATGAAACCACATTTAAAGACTAGAACACTAGAGACGATTTTAATTTGGATCTGCATCAAATCACATACCCTTAAAAATATCAGTCCCTTAAACATGATCCTTGAATTATTCTCGTCCTATCCACAAAGTGGATCCTCACCAGCACCAAAACCCTCAAGTGTCTCGATTGAAACAGTTGTCTCAGTCTTTTCCCGAATGATCCCGTGACCCCCGTCCAACGCAATGAAAAGAAAGTTCTTCTGAACCATCCTTCCACCGAGTTTTTGTGTAATCCTGCAAACTAACAAACCGACATAAAACACAAACGGACAAGGGCGACAACAACACAACCTCCTGGCAGGTGGTAATGAATCAGAGCAGCATCATTTGAAATGAAATGTGTTGATTTGGATCTGAATGTGGTGTGTGTGTGTGTGTGTGTGTGTGTGTGTGTGTGTGTGTGTGTGTGTGTGTGTGTGTGTGTGTGTGTGTGTGTGGTCCAGGTGTCATTTGTGTTATTGGGACCTAAACCTGTTTGCACACTAACATTATGGGAACAATGAGAAAAAGCAAGTCCTCATAACGTTAATCATTTAATTTTCAGGGGAAGTCGTGATTTAAGGTTCAGGTAAAGTTTAGATTAAGGTTAATGTTATGGTTAAGTTTAAGTTTAAGTTTAAGTTTAAATTTAAGTTTAAGTTTAAAGTTTAAAGTTCAGGTTAAGGTTAGAATAAGTCTCCAAATCAATGTAAGTCAATGCGTGCGTGTGTGCGTGTGCGTGTGTGTGTGTGTGTGTGTGTGTGTGTGTGTGTGTGTGTGTGTGTGTGTGTGTGTGTGTGTGTGTGTGTGTGTGTGTGTGTGTGTGTGTGTAATAAGGAAACACTTATCAGACAAATTAAATTAAAGACTTTCACCTTTGGACACGGTCTTCCAGCTGGCGTGACTGCCGGGAAGCTCTTGTTTGCCAAGTTAATATTTTACGATGTAGAGAAAAATGACGTGAATGCTTCTACAATCAGTTGATTCTTTACAGTAACTGGTCGTGAAATGTGATGTTCATCTTCATCCACAGCACAAGTGTAGACACAGTTAGCTACTACAACTGTAATACTTATGTTCTAACACCCACTGAACACATTGAACCAGTTCTTGGGTCTAAAGTCAAAGTTCAAAACCTCGTGACGCATCAAACATCTCAAACAAGTGGTTTCTCCAGCTGCAGATCAGACCTGCATCATATTCAGGAGGATTTTTGCCGACTGATTCAAACTTTTATTATTATCCTAGTTTCTAAGATAAGATAACATCGACTTTATTAATCCCGAAGGAAACTCTTGTGCCAGCTTGTGCCAAGATTTACAGTAGCACGATATACAATAGAGTATGACGTCGGAAACATTTTAAGTGAAAATGAAACTATAAAGTGAATATGGAGTAAATGGACCAGTGGCTGAAAGAAATAACAATAAAAAACATTTACATTTCCAAGTTTTCAGTGTCTTTATTCACTTGCTGCTGTAACACGGCACATTTCTCCATCGTGGGACAAGTACAAGATGATCATTGATTTTCTTTACTTATTTGATCTCATCTTACTATTATTTGTGTTCCTATTAGACAAGTATATAGAGGGAAGGAGTAGAGAGGGTTAATAATGATTGATGGATTCATCTTTCATTTGTGAATATTGTTTTATTCCTCTTTTTATGACACATTCAAATATCAAAAACGATGAATACTTTGTAGCCATTGCACATTTATCGATCTGTCTATAGATTCATATCTTTATTTGTAGGAGCAACCTGAGAATAAATAGAATAAATTGCAATTCTCTCCGTTCCAACAAGGGGGGGCTGATCCAGATCATGCGTATTCCAATTATTCTGCAATGCCAGTTAACCAGCAAATAAATAATCAAATCAATCAATCAATAAAGAAGTGACTCTAATCAGCCCGTTTGACACCGGCTTTCCTGTTGGTCTTGGGTACCACCAATAGTTGATCCCCATCTTGGATGCTGTAGGAGTGGAGGGCCCGGGTGTTGAACTTCATTTCCTCTGGACCGAAGACGCTGGTCCTGTCGATGTAGTACAGCCTCATGCTGTTGGTGGACAGCTGGACCAGCGTCGTCAGCTGCTTCTTCAGCACAGCTACTGTCTGGTCCAAACGGATGGTCAGCTGACACACAAAGGAACAGGTTGTACATTGTGAGCATTAAACTGGTGCTACTGTCACTCAGAGGAAATGAGTAGATGCCCACTAGCGTCATTTAGGCTAAAAACACGGTGTAGATGAAGCTGTTTCAAGTCGAATTTGAAGGTCGGGGCTCACGGACACTTGGGGGACACCACAGGAGCAGTAAGGAGGCCTTTTATGTTTTTATTGTTGTCTTTGAAGAAGCGGTCCCCGAGTTACTTCAATTGCATTCCATTTTGGTGCAAAGCTGTTTACACCTGAAAGTCCCAAAGTGTTTTGTGGACACTCAAACACTTTGTCCACCCCTCCATCGGCTTAGTGGTGAACTCTCCCTTCAGGGCCTGAATGAAGTATCTGGGTTTGTGTCGTACGGACTGGGGTAAAAAACAGCTACCTGATGGTGAGACTGGTGAGAGTGAAACAAAACACAGAAGCTGCCAGCAAAAAAACTAAAAGCTAAAACAACAACAAAGAGCTGGAGAGGAACTGCAAAGTCATGTGATTCATTGTAAACATAAAAACATATTGGGAGCATCAGCTGTTCTTAGCCACTGGCGGTGAAAAGCTATAAACCTTTAACACAGCCACATGGACGTCTGTCTGTCCGCCCTGTCTGTCCATCTGTCCAAAATTAGACGAGATCAAGCTGTTCTACTTTTGTGAACTATTGTGAACTAATGCTGAAATCACCTGCTGCACTTTTTCTTCACAGTGAACCTCCACCTGGGCGCAGCAGCGAGGTCGGAGGTCAATCTCGACAAGTGGCTCCAGCTTCCCATACTCGGCGACCAGGGAATGGTATCTGAGGAGGTCAGGAGCAGGTTGTGCTGTCAGTCTTAAAAGCACGTGCACAGACACACATGACACCAACACAAGAAACTAAGACGTCTGCAGCTGGAGGTCAGACGAGAGTGCAGCGTACCTGTCAGGCAGCTCCTCTTCAGGGAAGTCGAAGTAGTAACGGATGAAGAACCTCTCGGCAGCTTCCCGCTCACAGTCGGTCACAACACTGCCGTTTAGCCGGGATATTGCAGGAAGCCTGAGGAGAAGCACGTGAACATTATGTGCACGAATTCAGTGTGAAGCTCTACTGAGTGTAGGGGGGAAACAAAACAAGCTCATTTCTCCCTGAGGTCACTGCTGGGACTCACTGTGCTATCGTGAGGTGTATTCGCTCTTCTTCGGTGAAGGTCTGCAGCAAGGGAATGCCCTGCAGTTGCACCTCCTCCAACTTGGGGAAGAAGTTCAACTTCTCAACGTCTTCCCATCGGTTTAGACCTGACAGAGCAAACATGGACACGTCATGCATTTGGGTATGAACCGGCTGTGTTAAGGTGTTTGTGCCTCCAGAGAGAAATGCATGAGGTCTAATGAACGACTTCAAGCTGTGTTATCCAGTGACCTCAACAGAAAAAGGAATGAATGCAAACAGGCGGCATCGGATCGTTTCCATTCCTAAAATCAAGTGGAATATGACCTTATCTCAGTCTGTGGGCAGAATAAGTTTCTGCTCTTAACAACATGAACTGTTTTTCTGTTGCTCAGGCTCAGCACATATGACAAAGTAATGCACTGAAGCCGATTGAAATGACTTGTTGGTATCGTTTCTCTTCCCACTACTCTCAACCGAACTCTAAAAATAGTTTCCCCACTGATCCAAAGTAGAAACATTTCCCTCATGAGATAAAAGCTGAGCTGGTTTGTGAGGAATCTCTTGTATAATAACATAATCATAACTCAAAGCTCTTAGTGAGATAGTGACATGTTTTCTTGTGCTAAATTTATTGGATTTATTGAGACGTCAGACTAGAGCTGATGCTACAACTCGGCACGTTTGCTGTATTGAAATCAAACCGTGAGACAGTTACCACACCATGTCAAATAGTCAACCATGTCAAACAGGCAAGTAGCTGTGTCCCCCGACCTGAGTTGTGCAGGTTGATGCAGCGCAGGTTGGGGAAGAGCCGCTGCAGGACGTCTTTGTCGTCCTGAATGGAAGCCAAGTCGTTGTTGGCCATGACCAGCGTGTCCAGGCTGGGGAACATGGAGCTGAACTTGCGGACCTCGGCCCAGTCCTGGAGGCTGTTGTGGGTGATGTGGAGCAGGCGCAGGCTGGGAAAGGCAACACTGGAGGCACCCAGACTGCTGTAGCCATTAAGGGACAGGAACAACTCCTCCAGCCTGCAGGACGACACAGGTGGAGACTAAATATCCAACAGAAAACTGCCTTCCTCCACTTGGAATGTACAAACTGTCAATTCTCTTCAGTGATCCACTAAATGGCAACTAAAACGGGTGCTTTGTGTAGTTCTGTTTTTTTTTTACTTCTCTGATTTTGTGCTGCACTGGCACCAGAATTTCACCAGAATGTATTAATACAGGAGATTAAGTATTCGGATGAGTCTGAATTAAGGGTTTTCCACTTTTGAAACATATTCATATATATAAGTTACCCCCAGCATGGATTTTGTGTTCTTGCCGACAGAATTACACAAAAATTACTGAACCAATTCCCATGAATCCTGATGTAAGGATGGGACGTGGGCCAAGTAAGAACCCGATTAACCTTTGGCATGGATCCGGACAAAGGGGCAGATACAGGAACATTTCATTTCCCTTTAACATTCGAGTTCGGACTTTGAACACTTAACGTGTATCTTCCATAGATTTAGAACTACGTCCAATTGAAAATGATGATATACAATGATTTGGTGCAGAATTTCAGGGGCACTGTTTGGCCTTGTCCTTACTCAGGCATCTCCCGAATGAGCAGCAGCACGGTGTCCCAGGACACTTTGGTGTTGTTGAGGCCGAGACTCCGGACCCGGAAGAAGGCTTTGGTGCACCACGGCTCGAGGGTTACTCCTGCCAGCGGGTTGTGGCTCAGGTTCAGGGACTCCAGGTTTGGGGTGTTGGAGACAATTTTATTGATCTGAAAACAAAAATAATAACATTGTCTTAATTAGTCCAGAAGCTTTAGAAACCATTCATTTACACAAAACCACAACATGGGCTGTACTTAGTGGACAATGGTGTAATCAGAGACAGTTACTGCTTATCAGGATCACAAAAACAACCTCTGCTAACACATACAGGATGGGACTGTCTGTTTTCTGTCCTTTTATTATACGACTAATACTTAAGCGCTGACAATTCATCGTTGCTTTTGATCTTTTTACTCTTTTAATGGGAATAAACAACTTTAATAAACTGCACCTCGTGCCAGTCCTGCAGCTTGTTGTGGGACAAGTCCAGCTTCCTGACATGAGCACAGAAAGCCGCGATCCACGCCTGGTCTCCTGCCTGGCTGATGCCCCAGCTATCCAACACCAGCACGCTGGGCAGGTTCACACGGTCTGGAGGGGAGGCGGGGGAGGTGGGGGAGGATGGGGAGAAGAATGAATGTGGATTAGTTGGACCCAGGGGCAGGTTCACACAGGGAAGAGAGCGTGTTCAATGGTTTTACATTTGGGCAAAGTCAGCTTAAAAATAAATGCAATGAGTCTAAGTCTAAAAAACATTACATTTCATTTAGCTGACGCCATTTAAGTGCTACTTTTATTCAAGGTATAGTCGGAAGAGGAGTGTTTTTAGTTTGCGGCGGAAGATGTTTAGACTTTCTGCTGTCCTGATGTCATTCCACCGTTTAGGATCCAGTTCATACAGTCATGTGCTGATACTATGAACAACAAGGAGATAAGAGCCAACCTACAAAGAACCACAATGCAATGCAGCAACAAGACTGAATCCAAATGTCCAGATTTAACAGACTTAACAGACAGGAAGTGTGCAAGTGCTGAAGACTGTCAAGATCTGCCAATCTGCAAAGGGGCTTAGTCGGACTGGTACAGAGTTGGCCAACTGACTAAAAGATGTAACTGGAGCTGAAGGGGTTAAATTGTTTTTTTGTGAATGACAGAAATCAATTTAAAAATGTTGATGAATGCCGAAGTGTCCTTGGGCAAGATACCGAACCTCAAATGGCCACAACATAACATTGCAGCCTTGTGTTTGTATTTCCATCCAACCAGTCAAGTTGCACTTTATGTCCATGTGTGTCCAGACTGATAAGTGAGTAATTTGAACGTATTCAATAAAAGGTGTAAAGTGTATTTTGTTATAAAATGTTATCTTTTAAGTTAACAAAGCCCGACTCACCTTCCAAAGGGGAACCTGGAGGACCTGCGCTGGGCACGACCACCACCCTTATATCAGGTCCTGTGCACCACGGGAAGTACTCTGGACTGTACCTTTCCCTGATCAGCTCCACAAAGGTACAACCGTTGATGTCGTCCTGTGACTCCCTGGACCCGAAGCGTTTCATGGCCTCCCCCTCGGCTGATCTGTGGGATGAAACGATTAATATGCAATTCATTCTAAGAACTAAGATATCACTACATGTCATTAGCAGAAGATTAAAGTCTCAGTGTCTTATTGCATTCACTTGAGAAAATAAATTCTGCCCTGTTCTTCTTTTGGATTCCTGAGATGGCTCAAAAGGCTTTTTGTACTTTCTGTCTGAACAATTCTAAAGTCCTGACGTTCCTGCAAAAAGCCGACAAACTAATAACAATAACATCTATTTGATGCTAAACTGTTATATTACACGTACATACACATTATACACAATAGTACGTCCCAGTGTCTCAAACCCAAACCCCCCAAAAAACTGGACTAAATGAGAGCTGGTCTCAGAGACACTGTCCCATCTAAACGTCCTCACATTGAATCCGTCTGGAGCAAAGGAAGAAGAAAGCCGAACTTTAAGCTGAACATCACTTGAGTGACTGTATTTAAAATGACGAGCATGTGGTGGGCGGAGCCTCGCTGTGCAATGAGCTGCAGGGAGGCATCAATTATTTAGTGTTTTTTTGCCGGAATAAAGAAACAAAAAGGATCTTGTTTCAATATCGTATTTAAGAATAGAAACAGGCTGCAGTTAAATTGGGGGGGGGGTGATGTATGAAAGCAATTTGTGACTCCTCATCTAATGGATCATGCTATTAGCAGTTAGTTTTAGACACAAATAGAATACGGCCGTCTAACACGGTGTCCTGTTGAAGTTGCTCCAGCTTTTTGTTTCTGTCCTCTCCAGTTTAATATAATATCATAGTTCAGAAGACGTGTTACCTGAAGTGATGCTCACCTGAACTGTCACTTGTCTCTGTCTCCGTCTGTCTCTGCACTTGAGGCCCTGTCAGAGGAAGAGGCCAGAGTCAGGTTTATATACTGGGGCTGCGAGCAGAACCGTGCGGGCAACATTTAATGCAAATCGAATTAAAGTTTTAAAAACGAGGATTACCTGCTTTTGGCAGTAGGTGGCGCTATCCCTACATAGAGACTAAGAGATCGTTTCTCTTCAGATCTATAAATCTTTAAACCTTCGCAACAGTATAAGACATCAAATGAATCTATGACCACTGACACCGTGACATTAAAGCCAACTGACAAGAAATGCTCTGCTCAATGAATCCTTTGAAGTGTTATTTTATGGGTTGAGTTAAAACAATCAATTCTTATTTTCAATATCTTTGCAGGATATTAATTTCATCATCCAGTATTTCAGGTATTCCCCAATTAACTTGTTTTTGATCATCACAAATCCTTATTTTAAATAATTTTGGATAAAAATCATTTTTGTATGGGACAAAAACGACCCGTATTCATTTTCATGAGGCTCATGCATGAAATAACACAGAACATGAATATATGTTTGAAATAAATGTATTTTATCATTTAATATTCTAAGTATTCATGAAATATCAGTATGTATTCACTACGGAACACCTGCCATTCATTTCACATGATCCACTTCCTGTGAGAAAGAGAAACATGTACAACACTAACTAGCTGTTAGCTGGCTAGCTTCTTTTCTGGCTAGCTAACCATAGCTATATCAACAAAATAAAACTTGACTGATGACAGTGTATACTTAACAGACTGATAGATATGCATTTGAAAATATGCTTTTGATTTTCTTTATCCAGAGTATGGCTCCTTTCAGACTTACGGTTTAATGTTCATAAAGATGCTGCATAAAGAACAGGATGAGGAAGACGAGGAGGCAGTTCTTGGTCTTGACTCTGAGTCTGAGATCTCTGAAGCTGAGGACCTGGACTATGTTCCACCGGATCAAGCTGCAGTCGTTGGTGTGTCGTGGAATCCAGCTCTCCTACATGAAGAAGGCTGCTTTGATGACATCGAAGATGAGTCTTCTAAGTCATCAAAGGAGCCTTCGATGACATAGAAGTCATCAAAGGAGCCTTCTATAAAAGAGTTTAAAAGAACGTTATATTTAAATACTTTATATTTACATCGGGAGCGGGTCCTCTGTACGGAGGCCGCCATGTTTTTTTTTACAATAGTCCAGACTGGACAAACTAAACCTTTTTAGTTTTTATGACAACTGAAGCTACGACAGGTTCTCTGTCACTAAATGTCACTAAATTCTACACACTGCACTTTAAATTTAAAAAAAAAAAACTCTACACAATGAACATAATAAATCAGAATTACCTTTCCAAAGGGCCGGTGTCTCAACTCTGAACCGTGGTTGGGAACTCACTGGTAGTTTGCCTCGTTGTCTGGCTGGTACCCAGCTGTCCGGTCCTTTCCATTGAAGAAGGATGAGGAGACGTTCTCTTTCCCACCACACCTGGGTTTACTACATCACACACATTGGTTTACCTCCTTAAAGGATCAGACCTGTAACAAGTGATTACTGTAAGACCAATTGTTTAATTTCCACCTGTGGCCAGCAGGGAGCAGCAGCTGCTTCTCCCGGCTGGCCACAGGTCACAGGGAGTTAGATGAGATAAACTCACCCTAACATTCTGGAGACAGAAACAAGTGTGAATAAATCATTTTTAAAAAAGTAATAAAAGTCTGAAATAAAAACTAGAAGTATATAAAATAAAAAATTATAAAATGGTAAATGTGGTATATGTACCGTGTCCCGTGTCCTGTGACTTTCCATCGTCTCTGTGCTGTTAATCCTGTGCAGCAGGTGTTGGGTCTTTACTTAGAACAATGACACAAACTCACACACACAGACACACACACACCCACAGACACACACACCCACACTGTTGTAGTGTATCGCGATTGGTCGAGTATGTTTATCTGTGGGACTTTGATTCCAAGGCTCCACCCTCTATCACCACTGTACAGGCATTGGCTCCAGATGATGTCATTGATGATATAAAAACGGGGGGGGAGGTCATGATTGACAGCTGAGACTGATTGGTCGAGTGCCTGTAGCGGCAAGACCTCGATACCGTCCCAAGATATTTTGGCCTAATTACTGGGTAGTGGGGGGAATTGGAGAAGCGTCGTCCATCTTGGAACACAGTCTATGGTTCACACTTAGACAAAGACACACGCACACGTCTACACCTCAGTGTTGTCAATTCAATAACCTGCTTGTTGTCATGTCAACCCTAAACACCCCCCCCCCCCCCCCCCCCCCCCCCCCCCCCCCCCCCCTCCGCCTTTGTTTTTCCACCCCTCCAGGTAAACTGTGTTGTGGTCACGTGATCAGGTCCATGTTAGTGATCTGACACACCCAGTGGAACGACAGGCGCCGCTTCAAAAAAAACAGAAAGGATCTAATTTCTTTGAAATGCAGCTAACGAGACTCCGGACTGATGAGCTCAGTCGACTCGGTTCAAACACGGATCCTGTTCACCGGTGCAAGAATTCACACGTTCCGTCCTGAGCCGTTCGATCCAGGACGTCTGCGTCAGCATGTTGACGTGAAGACCTGCTTCCAACAAGAGAACAAACCTGTGGAAACATGTGGCAAATACAAAAACAATGCAAAACTGAAAGCACCAGAAAAACTAATTTTAAGGTGCAGTGTGTAGAATTTAGTGACATCTAGTGGTGAAGTTGCATGTTGCAGCTGAATACCGCTCACCTCACCTTCCCCTTCAGAACATGAGAGAGAACCTGTGGCAGCCTTCAGTTGTCATAAAACATAAAAAGGTTTAGTTTGTCCCGTCAAACATGCAGGGAACAAAGACCCGAGTGTGGGTGTGAAAGGTGCACTCTCCTCTGGTATTTGGTTGAAGCTGAAATTGATTTAATAAACTGCACATAAATTTGAAGAAGAGAGACGACAACGCGAAACAAAGACAGATTAGAAAGAACCGGGTGAGGAGAGGGGGAGTGAGGCTGTTTGCTCTCCCCATGACGACGGTATCCAGGTTTCCTAATTCAACACTTTATTCTGCTCTGTGAAATTCCTTCCCGGGACATGGTGTGATTTCTTTTTAGAGGCCCTACTTACATGATGTACACAATAATGTTAACACATCAACACACACACACACACACACACACTGGGATTGTTGTGGGTCAGACACACTCAAAGTAGTAACAGTTGTTTTTAGAAGGGGAATGTTCTAAATGAAGTTAATACAATGATCCACTTTACTGGTTAAACTTGGATGCAGGATCAGAGACTGGGTTTAAACACGGACGACACAATGTGTTGAGCACATTTCAACGACAATAACAAATAAACGGTATCGTGACAAAAGTGAACGCTGAAGCCTCTTGATCGCCCCCTGATGGCTGGTCATGAACCCCGCCTCCTCCATGTTAGCAGACGGGACGTGGAGCAAAGATAATAAGTCAAAGATGGTGTCTGTCACTTTATGTAGTTTCTGATGAGTTTGGTTTTAATCAGATACTCGAGCTCTTTTATTTTGTATTCTTGGTTCAGCAGTTGAAGGCGCCAGCGATGAAACCCTGCGCTTGGTGTGACGATGACCAGATTCAGGCAACAAAGGAGAAAAAGGAAAAGTTTTGCGGCGCTCCGATTGTAAAGATGTCTTTGACCTTTATGGCTCCGTTATCTCAATGGATTGAAGTGACACTGATAACGCTGCTCACTGTGGAAAGTTCTGAAAGCTCTGCACGTGGATGTTGTCTCTTTCATCCATGTCACGCGACGGGTTTTGACACGTTTCATCTTCGAACTTGTGACATTGTGGCCACAGCCATATTTCCGTGTGTCTCAGGTACCGCCGCTGCTGCTGCTGCTTCGTTAAGTGACTTCACACGTTCACAATGTTATAAAATGCACTTAAATGTGACTTTATTACAGGATGTAACTTCTGTTTACACAGACACACACACACACACACACACACACACACACACACACACACACACACACACACACACACACACACACACACACACACACCTCAACAGACCTTGTTATCAGGTACATTTCCTGTTCACCAGATGCTGAACAGTCTTTCTTCCTTTTGAAGTTTCACCATTTGAAGAACTCAAACTGGGAATGAGACGTTCTGGATTTCACCCACTTCTTGGTTAGCTACTTTGAGCGGCGGCCGTGTGACGTGTCAATTTTAATTGTAATCATTTTTAATTGAACAGCGATTCTTTCCTGACAGTGTTGATGCTTTTATCCTTTTTTCTATCGCTGCAGAAATAACGCGAGGAGACTGTGGGACGATAAATGAAAATGAAAAACCCGAACCAGTTGATGTCTTCGTAGTAATAAACGTCCTTCATCAAATTCCTGTGGTTATTTATTGTGATTGTGATAATATGATTTCCTCCAGCACCAGGTGTGAACCTCAGGATCAGTGGAAGAGATAAAGGATGGACGGATGATCATTTACATTTCACTCAACCTGCAGGTATCAGTGTTTCTTCTCCATGGTTCCAAGTGTCTGATGTTCAGCCCCATCGTTCACTCACCTTCAGCTTTACATGTTTGTTCTGTGGAATAAGATTCTTGAAAACATGTATTTCTGTAAAAACACGTGTTTCCTTTATTAGGTTCATTTGAGTTTTCTCCAGACGACACGGAGAATTTCAAAAAGAACATACAATTAAAAAGACTTGCTACTCCCACTCTTTAAACTAAGATATACATGAAGTGACAGAACTTCTTCTCTTTATTTTTTACATAAGACACATGATGGTTATGCAGTCTGTGTCTGAAGAGGTTGCTTTGGATGAAATATGCCTCAAATGAACTTAAAACAAAGAACATTTTGTGTTTATTCAACCAAATGGGAATAACCGTGATTTCAGATGGTTTGAGATTCCTCAGTGTTTTATAACACCGCAGCTCAGCAACGGGATGAACAAGCAAATAACAAAGTGCCGGTCACTGCGTCAGCGGCTCACGTGTCTGAACTTTACACTTTCCCATCCTGTGTAAAGTCATTATGCTATTTCACAGTCATAGGATCAATGGGTCTTTGTTGTAGTTTCTGAAATAGGAGGAACACAAAATGAAATAAGAACAAGTGAAGCAAACGTCTGCAGAAATGAGCTGATTTATACCAAAAAAAGCAAAATGCTTGAAAGATAAAAAAAAAGGAGAAGTAGATTATGCAGTGTTTTTGTGTCATTCATCTTAACTCAATTCTTGATCGTCTCTTTCTTAGAAATCAAATCATCGAGCCAAAAAAACCTCGTGGGAAAGAATCGACATCAAGCTCAAGAAAAAGGACAAAGAAAGTGAAAGAAGGTTTTTCATCACTAGACATTGAATATTTCAAATACCTTTTAAAACTCTGTGCAGTCAAAGGAAAAAGGGTTTTTATTGGTAAACAACCTAAAGGACGTCATAATTCTCCCAGGGAACTTAATTCATTCTTCAGTATAAATCTGTGAACTCTGCAAAGAGGCTTAAACGGAGGAAACAGAGTGAAAACTCATTTCTGTGTAAGAGGCTAAACAAGATTTTGTACAACCGGCAGACTGGCTCATCGGAGCTCTGACTTCTAAAGACATCTAAACTTTCAGCTCAAGTTTACAAGTTTACAAGTTTACAAAGAAATCTGATTCAACAAGGTTCAAACTAAGGTTCAAAGAATTGAAGTCGTTATTCTTCTCTGTTCTGAATTCAATCGGTGTTCATGTTCTGGGTTCAGCGAGTTCAGCCGACGGAGGGATTATGGAAACAGCAACGTGTGTGTGTGTGTGTGTGTGTGTGTGTGTGTGTGTGTGTGTGTGTGTGTGTGTGTTAGACCTCCTCTCATTGACACGGGATCCCGGGGTCAAACATGTGAGCGAGCGTGTCTAGACGTGTCCATGTGTGCTGACATGTTGTGTGTGTGTGTGTGTGTGTGTGTGTGTGTGTGGTGTGTGTGTGTGTTGTGCGACAAAGAGCAGTTTGTCTGGTAGTCACTTCTTCAAAGAGATGTTCAAGGGTTTCAGTGTCAATCACATCAACTTTAGCTCTTAATACTTCATTAAATACACATTCAAATAACATGGATCATAAGGAGTAAAAAGAAACGTACTTCAGACTCTGAAATGTGAATGTGTCCGTCCATCCAAACATATCCCATCCCTCCCTCCATCCCTCCCTCCCTCCATCCATCCATCCAGTATCTACACTGCTGAGTGTGGTGAGCAGGAGCCAATCCTGGTGGGTTACACCTGCATATAGAGAATAGAGCCAACGTGAACAATCCTTCACACCAGATTCAAACCTACATCCACTCGGCAACACGAGAAACTTCCCACCGTCAGGATCGAACCCACAATCCTCTGGAGGAGGGGCAATGGTGCCACCTCTGTCCCACCGTCTACGCAGGGGACACGGAGTTCAAACCCCTGGTGAGCAGTTGGCCTCCAAACTCCAAACTCTACTGCAGAAAGTTGTCCTGAATCTTTAAAAAGCTGATTGGTGGATTATTGGTTTTATAACTGAGAGGTTTAACATTCCTTCATGCAGATCTCTCTCCTCTCGCAGGTAAATTCAGATGCTGCCAAGTTCCTGTGCAGGGCCTGGAAATGTGTTGTGACTTTTTGATCTTGCGCTCCGACAGATTTGTGGAAAGGATCAACTGCAGATATAAGTCACTTGCACACATGGCATCTGGATTTAAAATGTGAATCAATCCAATTAGTATTCTCCTAAATAGGTGCTCATTATTTATTGGAAAGTATTACAAATCTATAATGGAAACTAAAAAGTAACCTTAAGTCATCTTAACAAACTGTACTTTCTACTTTTAAACCAAAAACCAGCTTCTTGTGAAAAAGGCTCTTTCTGTTGAGCAGGTCGTAACAAGAACAGAAGAATAGACGGAATCAGCCTCTTAATCACTAACTTCCCCGTCAGAGGAAAATACACATGGATTGTAAGTAAAAGAGTAAAGAACGGACTTCGGACTCAGAAATGTTGATGTGTCAGGGCCGGACGGAGCCGAGAGGGAAGAGGAACACGTCAATGATCGGCTGAGTCAAAGGAACAGAGATAAACGTTCAATAATCACTCAGGGAGACTGTTTCCTTTCTGCAATTCAAATACTGGAAACAAAAGGAGCAGGTTTTGGTTTGTGTGTTTGTCCCATTTTGTGTGTAGCCGTCCTCCAAAGAAAAGAAGCTGCAGAACGACGTGCTTTCATTGTTTTGTCCAATAAATATTTTATTACCGGAAGTAAAGGACGGGTCAGTGCGGGTCCACGTCTCGCGGTGAAGAAAAAGGAGAATTTCATCCTCTTTACAGCTGCAAACATTCAGTTCAACTCACAACATACATTGTGTGATACTGACAACAGTAGGGAGAACCCCACCGTGGAGGAGTTAACACTCGTCTAAAAGGAACTGAACTGACTCATTTAATGTGGAGGCAGGTGCATGACAACCTCAAACATGAAATCGTTGAGCTGCAAAGCAAAGACAGAGACAAACACTGCAGAGTACAGGAACTACAACTTCCTCATTCTGCTCGAGCTCAAGGAATTTCCCTTGAAACCTTCCCGTGCTTTCCGTCTTCAAGCGGAACGACGCTAACCGCACTTCAGCTCATTGCGCATTTATTCCAAAGGAGACATTTTCTGCTCACGTGTGTTTGAAAAGGTGTAAACGCTCTTAAGTTCAGATCTCTTTGCTCGAACTGTCCTCTGCTGCAGCTCCTCTTTTCAGCCTCTGTCTCAAACACTTGGTTTTAGCTGCATCTGAGCAGTTTTCCACAAACCCTGGTGGAAAATGAGGAACAGGTCCATCGTGTCCACCTGGGCCAGGTGTTTGCACAGCTGTATACATCTAATGAAAGCCATGTGTATGCATACATCTGTCTCTGCTCAACACGCTCCCGGTGCTCCTGGTCCTCTCTGTCTCCTCTGCAGCTCCGCCCGGGGCCTCAAGGACACCACCTGGTCTGGGAAGGAGGCCTCCGAGGGAAAGGGACGTATACGGCGTGGGGGACTGCTCAGCCGGGATCGAATTTAATTTCACATCTTTCACTTTAATAAACCCAGTTGGTTGAGTTGATTTAAAGACGTGTCCTGTGGTTGATTCACCCCGCCATCAAATTAGAGAATCAACAGCTGAGTTTCGACAGGAACTCGGCAGCGATGAAGGAATGTTGACCTCTCGGAGGCGTCTGCTGATTATCACATTCAAGTTCATTGTCATTTGTCCGTCGGCAGGTTTAAAAAACCCTGAAGCCATTTCCGGGGGCTTGTTAGAAAGAAGACATTCAGTTTAAATGCGCTGGCACAGGTTTGGACTTTGGCAAAATGTCCCTTGACATTGATTATCAATGTCCAATAAACCGAACAAAGGAGAAGAGGAGTGACAGCTTGTGTCAGTCCTTCTCTTCCACTTGGCACATCACCTGCAAGCATCTCCAGAAACAGGTTCCTGCCTCCAGTGAACCCGTAGACGTTAGAGACGATAGACGATCACAGATAAAGATCCATTTCGTCTCACTGGCTTTCAATTCAAGTTGAATTTGATTTCATCTGTTATTGTACAATATTTTTAATTTAAACGATGTTAAACGTTTTATTGCTTTTTACACTCTTACGCTCTGTTGTTTTAGATATTTTTTTAACTTTTGTTTTAAGCCTGTTCAGTGCTTAACTCAACTGTGGCCGTTTTTAAACCTGATATGTGAACTTCGACTTGACTTGATGTGGCAGAGTGTGAACGGGAAATGGGGTGTAAGTCGGATTCAGAGCCCACAGAGTTACACAGCCTCTCTCCTGCCGGCCCCCCCCAGGAAGAGGTCTGCAGAAAGTCTGAAGCAGTAGATGTGAGACGACAGCAGGAGATCCTCAGCCGGTGTCACCACAAGTGAGGTGAAGACGTTTCTAACAAGCCACTAAAGCAGAAATACAGAAAACAAGATAAGATAAAAAAAAACCAGAGACGTACACGTACTGGGATCAAATAAATGAATAGTCACACACCTGCTGCTGCCGTTACAAGCTGTTAATCCCAGCTCCGGTCTGTATGTGGTTTCAGCCATGATGTGTTACGTCACCGCTAATCAGTCAGCATCCCTGCACACACAAACTTTTACATAATCTTATTTATGTAATATCTTAATCTCAGTGTCAACACACTGTACCGTCTACAGGAAGGAGCGGCCACGACTGAGGAGGAGGAGGGAGGAGGAGGCTTGAATGGGGTCAGAGGTCGATAGCGACACCTGTTTCTGACGCCTGTTTTCATTCTGGCTTCGAGCGACTGGTTTTCTTTATAATAAATCAATGGATAACATATATTATTCTATAATGTTTTCTCTTTCTCAAAAGCCAATGAGCGAATTAGCCAGTGGATGTTTAATCAAGAGGAATAACAGTCAATATTATTTCCTGTAAGAGCACAGAGGCCGACATTAATTGGTTGAAACACACACAGTGGCTACGCGTCAGTTTGCAAACGGAATAATCTGATTTGACACATTTGATTTCTGATGTGATCCGACAGCTCGTCCCAAAAAGAGCCGGCACAGAGCGATGAGCCCATAAAAACCCACATTCATTGATTTCATGTCTCACCCGCTGCTGTTTTCTTTGGCCCGTGTGAAGTTTGTGTGTCCTGGCACCGCTCGTCCTCTCTATGTCTCTGTCTTGTTCAAATGTTCCCCTCTGTTCGTGGAAAAGAGCCAGAGGAGGAATGCTCTGTGTGCTTTTAACCCTTGTCCGGCCCTGATCTGTTCATCCTCTGCCTGTGATCTCTGCTGCTGGAAGCACATCCCAGTGACGTCGCCGCTGCAACGCTCACACACGGACAAAGGAGGGCTTCCTGGATGGGATTACACGGTGACTCAGAGCGGCGCTTGGTGTCCCAAAGGAACCTTTAGAAAGCTCGATGCTCCGCTTTCACGCCAGGAGCAGTTTGAGCGGCTGATTTGAAACTTGAAGCGTTTGCCCACAGTGGAGCGACAGCGTTTCACGAGTTCCAATGAACTAAACCCAAGGCCTGGACGCCCTTCTGCGAATCCATCGGCACACATTGACAAAGGATGTGGCAAACTTTAACACCGTTGAAGGTGCAAACATTTAAACTTTAAAGGACCCACTCTTCAAAGTCATGATGCCTTCCGGCAACACGAAAGATTTGCATCCGTGTGGGTTTCCTGCAGATGCTCTGGCTTCCTCCCGCCGCGCACAGACATGCAGATGATGGCTCTAAAGTGCGAATGCTTGTTTGTCGGGCCTGCGATACGCCAGCGACCTGAACCCCATCGTCTGCCCAGTGTCACCTGGGACTGGCTCCATGAACGGATGGAACGCGTGGGAATAAATGTGGTGCCCAGGTTCGTGCCCCGAGGCGTTTGTGGAAGAAATCGTCCGAGGCAAACCTGCAATTTCCTCACACTTTTGATGCGTGACCACATGTGAAGCTGAGTCAGACCTGTGACCCACACACAGTGACATGGCCTCCTGTCCATATGTCAACAGAGTTATATACAGGGTCAAAGATGAGTTCCATCCCTTAATAATCCTGGTTTATTGTCGTGATGAAAGTTGAAATAATTTCCCCTGTGGTAACTTTGCAGGGTCGGTTTAAACCAAGTGTCTCTCCCCTCAGCATCATGCTTCTACTTCCAGGACGAGGTCAATCATTTTATTCATGTAGTTATACTTTATTTTCATGGTAAAAAATAATAAATGATCTGGAAAAATAAAAGTTCCCTGAAGAGCAGATCTCTTCCGACTAGGGAACATTTAACCACCTCGCAGTGACGTCATGCTGAAGCTCACTCACCTCCTGCACATACATCCAGTCTATATGCTCTCGCCACTGATTGGCTCCCCGAGATTCACTGCGGCGGCTTTGGCCAATGAGAAGCGCGAGCGATGAGAGAAGCAACGCAGCGGTGGGCGGGCCAGTTTGTGACGTCACGATGGAAAGAGCCAGAAACCAGAGCCGCTGAGAGTTCAGAGTTGTGTCAAATGAAACCGGGATAAAAATATGACTTTTGTTTATGAAAATAAACAAACCAGCACTATTTTCCATTGTGATAAGATATTTAAACTTTAATAATAACATCCAGGTCATAAGATAAGATACGAAATTTGCAGCAACAGTCAAAAATAAGCATCAGTTATTAATAATGAGTAACATGCAACACTTAAGTGTAAGGATAATAATACAGCATAACTACAACCTTCGATCACATAACCTTCAACCTTCTTATGTGACTTTTTAATACAAACGCATAAAAGTTGCTTCAAATTTGTTATAAAAGACACTAAAGAAAAATAAAGAATAATATTTTGATTCACAAAAATGAGTAACATTGTAATTTCAACTTTATTTAGGATGAATTTGTAGCATCTGTCCAGTGACTACAGATGAATATTACACCCATGTTTATTAGTGTGGACTGTCCCTGTTGAATAAATAACAATAAGGAAGTTCATTTCACAGGTATAGAAACAAAAGTACTATATTTTAAACCTGATGATGAAAAGGCATCATTTCATTTATCTGAAATCATCCTGTGGGGAACATGAATTCATGTCACTAATTCTACAACGATGCCTCCAGAAGTTGTGGAGACGTTTTCCTGGAAACCGAAGCAAACATGTGAACCTGCTGTTTGGTCTGAGATGAACAGACAGGAGATCACCCCAGGGAGTTAGGTTCATCCTCTGGGGAGAAGGAATGATCTTATTGAATTTAATAACACATTAAATCGACGTTGAGATATTTTACTGCAAACCTGGAAGCTTTCATCAGCTGATTGCTCCGGACCAACATGCAGAAGATCGTCAAAGTCATTACGGGTCATCCTCTGGAGAACATGAATGTTTTATTTTAAATCAATGTGAGTGTCAATCCATTGAGTAGATGACAATGAGATAGATCACAGATTACTTTTTGAATCTCTCTGGAACCACATGCAGAGGATCACCAAGCTCAGTGGTGCGTCCTCTGGGGAACATGAATTTGACAGATGTTGAGAGAGTTTAACCTGGACCAACGTATATTTAATAGATTTAATAGATTTAATAGATTTAATAGATTGTAGATTGTAGATTGTAGATTGTAGACGACAAACATTTGACTTTCCCGTTTCCCAGCAACAGTAAAAAAAAACGCTATTAAGAAATAAAGGTAAAAGAAAACCGACCCTCAGATGAAAGGGTATCAACATTATTGTGCTAACGTCACAGAAAGAGGTTTCTGGAAACATTGACCAAACTCCTGTTGTTCAGGGCTCTGCCTCGCGGCCGGCTGGCCATCAGAGAGGAGGAGAAAGTCCAGAGGCCCCACTCTGTTTGCATTTCCAGACCCGACCACCGTCACCAAAGAACATTATATTTTTTCTTACTAAATTAGAATTGAATTTTTTTTATATGACCTAAATAAAACTGGATGAACTATGACACACACACACACCTCTGTAGTGTGGACAGAGAGAGAGATAGATAGATAGATAGATAGATAGATAGATAGATAGATAGATAGATAGATAGATAGAGAGATAGATAGATAGATAGATAGATAGATAGATAGATAGATAGATAGATAGATAGATAGATAGATAGATAGATAGATAGATAGATAGATAGAGAGATAGATTTACTTTACTTTAAAATTGATTACAATAAAATATACAAAAAGAATAAAAAAACATGTAATAATACATTTATATACTTTATAATTGCATATGCAACATATATGCTTATATAATACATACACATTTCTGATTAGATTATGCAGACATCAATGGAATGGAGGGAATCTGTCGTGTGGGGCCCCTGGGAGTCTGGGGCCCCTGGGAGTCTGGGCCCCTGGGAGTCTGGACCCCTGGGAGTCTGGGGCCCCTGGGAGTCTGGGGCCCCTGGGAGTCTGAGCCCCTGCCTGCACAGGTTCGAACCCAGCCCTAACGACTGTTATGCAACAACTTGGCTCGCGGCTTCCTTATCTTCGGCCACACTCGTGTCTCCAGCATCTCGCCGCCATAGACGATCCTTGCGTTTTACAACACGGCGCCAGAAGGGGGCGGGGCGTGCCGGCGGTGGGTTGGCCGCTGATTGGTCGGAGGCTGGGCCTGCGCATCGCGGTATAAAACCTGAGAGCGCGCGGCTGAGGGCGGCAGCTCGAGCTCTACGTGACACGCGCACACATCCCGGAATCACGTTCTCACGCGAGGAGAGAACAAAGCGACATGAGCGCGTGAGAGTCTGCGACAAAGATACGAAGAGACGCGGAGACGCAGAGACGCAGGAGGAAGAGACTTGTGTGTGCGCGTGTGCGTGAGTAACCTTCATCCAGTCTATCATATGTAACAAGGCGCCGCGAGCGTGCACGCTGCGGCTCCGCGCACATCACTGCCGCACATGCGTCATGGAGGTCAGCCGAGGATGAGGAGGGGGGGGGGGGGGGGGGGGGGGGTGTACTGTAACCCCCCCCCCCCCCCCCCTGAATTCAACCTCAAGTCTCATATCAAACTTTATTTATAATGACTTCACTTTTACATTGGGTTCAGTGGAGGAGAACATAAAGTATATTAACAATGTTAATATATTAAAGTGTAATTACATCATCAACACAAATAAGATATAATAATATTTCATCTTTTGTGTCCCTGAGCTTTTTGCTTGGATCACAAATAAAAGTACAGTTAATGCAAAACACCACAATTCACACTTGAATTAATCTTGTGCTTTGTGGGAGTCAATATTATGACGATTATGCTTTATTTTGAAATTTATTTTAACATCCCGTGTTGGTTCAGCTCATTTGTACATAAACTTACACCAGTGAGTAATAATCACGCGAGTAAAGTACATTTACTTTCAAACTGCACTCAGGAACTAACTGTGTGACATTAACTTATAATGAATTGTCAGCGCAGTGGCTTTAAAGCTTTATGTTGCAGACCACACATCCATCATAATTCTATTAATTCCATAGACTGCTGTACAGATTCCAGCAGCCGCTCTCAAGTGGAAGATAATTAAAAAGTCATTAGCCGTCTGGCCGGTGCTTGTGGCAGATGGGCCGGGCGGCTGCAGGATGAGGTCAGGAAGGAGCGGAGCAGGTGCCGCGTGCAGCAGCCGTGGAGTCAGCTGGGAGCTCGACTGAAAAGAGCTGAAACTAAAGAGCTGTGTTACTGCAACACCCGCACCTGGAGAAAGACCTTTACTACGTTAGCATCCGAGAAACAACCACCGGGGTCTCCTCTTCCATTTGAACTCATACTCAGGGTTTAAGAGTCGTTCCTTCACCGGATGAGAGAAGGAAGACTCTAGTGGGTCCACAGAGGGAAGCTAATGCCAAAGTTTGTAAGTCTTTGCAGCTCGATATTCATTTAGCAAATGATGGTCTTGTTTATAGACAAATAGCCCTGGATGCATTTGGGGCGTGGAGACTGTGTGATTGACAGCTTGTAGCGTCCAATGGGTGCAGGTAGCAGGTTAGGCTCCACCCCTGCTCTTCCATATATATGGTTACTTCTAGTTGGAAAAAAAAAAAAAAAAAAAGCCAGACGTCTCCGTGCGTTGACAGTACAACTTGACGTCGGACGCACAAACATTTGGCGACACTGGAGAGAATCAAAACTTAAAACTGAAGGTGAGCTGCAGCCGAGAGAATTGGGGAGGGGGGGGGGGGGGGGGGGTCGAAGAACAGTTCTAATAATGATAATAACAGATGTAAATAATATCCTAACAATAACAGCAGCACCTGTTGTAAAATTCTAATGATAAATGAAAGTTTACTTACTCACAGAGATAATGTAAAAGGCTTTTATTTTCCAGCTGATTCACAACTTCAACTTATTACATGGGAGTGTTGTGATTGTGTTGCAATGATAGCGGCTGAATTCACAAAGTGCTGACACACCGAGCACGCACGACTGAGGGGAGAAGTGCTGTGTCACTGCTGTCGAAGAAGTTTATTGGTTTTTAATGACAGGTAATAACTTGTTGTTTTGTGTGTGTGTGTGTGTTCCAGCACCGGCAGCTCTGATGGTGCCACGAGGAAACTTTAGATAACGACACAGTTCTCACAGAGAGTTAGTTTAGTTTGTTGAGGAGGAAACTAGTTTCTAGTTTCACGAGTCTGCACGTGCACATTCATCCCCACGCCAGAGATCACCAGTGAATCTGGAGGAGCCTGTTTGTATGATGCCTTCGGATTAAGTAGAGAACACGTTTGTCTGCATCAGGTGAATAAAACTCAATGCATGGGCAGATCGGAGTTAAAGCAGGAGACTAAATACTTTCTCAAAACATTCAGGCCGGAGGTATTTAAATGAGAGGTATTTGGAATGTGCATGTACACGTTAAAACTTACAAAGGTCACGAGCGATGCTTCACTTTGTTGTAGCTGCCGGCCAATGCAAAACGCCCTCTGGGATACTGTGTGTGTACTTCAGTGTAAACTCAACCGTTTATTTACTATGTAGTAAAACATTAAATACTAACTGAGTAGGGTAGTAGGCAGTATCCTAAGTATGCAGTTCCAAAAAAACTCCAGAATCTGTCAAATTCAAAGTTTACGAGAACATAGCATCCGCGTTAATCATCTTAGCATCTTTGCGTCTCTGCTGATATTGAGCTGGACACCGGAGTTTAATTCCTTCACAGCATCAAAAGCGTAACTCGAGTGGCAGAACTGGTTTGGTTCCCTACAGTCGCTCTGGTCGAGGAACCTTAACCAGTTTGATATGGTGCAAACCGGTTGTTCCAAACTGAGAAGTAGCCTGCAGCAGCAACTTGTGCCGGTGAGGTTGGGTCATTACTAATGTGCAGTATTATTATTATTATTATTATATATTATGACTAACTGAGCCGCTCATCTGTGACAAGCTCAACTGATGGAGATGAAATGTCAGTATATGTGTGTATTCGTGTGTGTTCTGGGGTGAAAACAAGAAGAGACGTGACGGACTTCAGTCTCAAAGAAAACTCAAACATGCGTCAAGGTGACAACTCTTAGGATTTGAAGCTGCAGAAGACGACTGGTTGTGTCATTCGGAGCCAAAGTGTGTTGAGCCGTGTTTCAAGGTCCGGTCAGAAACCTAAAGTTCCTAAATGCACGCACCGGGGGAAGTATTCACCAGATTAACAGACACCAGCAACATCAAGTCAGTTATAGGTCATAAATGTTGGTCTGGGACATTTTGGGTTGATTTCCCAGCCCCCTAGTTTGGGATTTTCATTTTCAAAAACAGCTTCATTCCTCCATTTTCCAATAATAAACACAGAACAGGAAACAATGGGCTCCAGTGACTCAGTCGATAATGAGGTGGGGTCTTTACTGTAAATCAGGTGATCGCTGCCGGTTCCTGGAAAACACTTTAGAGTTTTCTGCCAGTGAGTGAAAGCCGCTCCACATGTAGGCTAGTGGGGCTGCGTGTCGCTGTGTACAGTATGTGTGTGTGTGTGTGTGTGTGTGTGTGTGTGTGTGTGTGTAGCAGAGGGCCGGGCTCTGTGCCAGCGTCCGCTCTGACCTTATGTAACCATCTGCACTCGTCCCAAATTCTCTCACTCATTCCACTTCATTCTTTCCACTTTTTCCTCTCTATCCCTCGTTTCTCCCCCGTCAGTCTTCCTCTCCACCAACACCCCCTCTTCTCCTCCTCTTCTCCTCCTTCTCTCCTCCTTCTCCTCCTTTGTTCTCTCGGTACCTTTCTCCCTCTGCCTGTGTAAGCATGACTGTGCAGGTTGTCCGACGCTCCCAGCTACTCAGCGCCGCCCTTGAACTTGTGAATGAGTTCAAACCTCCGGCCGCCTCCAACACTTTGCGTCAGTTGTTGCATTCGGCCGAGGTGGTTTTCAAACTTCAAATTCAATAGAGGCTTAAAAATGTCAAAGTTTAACCGTTAATTCTATTAGAAATAACTACAAATATAAACAAAACACAAATACAACCGAACATGTGGAACACGAATAAAGAAAATAAACATATACATATATTATACAGTTTATTCTGTATGATAAAAGTTGTAATAGTCGTGCATATCTCTCTGTGAAAGGTTCCATATCAACTTATAGAGTTTGCCCGACTGATAAATCAGTCAGGCAACAAGTGGTTCATTAAAAATTACAAAAAGCAAGAGACAGCTTTCACATCCTCGAGCTCTGTCCACCTCCAGATGTTTAATCCAGCTGCTGATGTTGTGTTTCTGTGCAGATGAGTTAGTTTGGTGGCTGTGGGAGAACAGTGGTGTTTGTTTGTGCACATGCAAGCTGTGAAATATGATCTGACGGCCGCCGGCATCCTGCGATCATCTGAAAGACCTGTATTATGTGGCAGAGCTCGGTTACTGCAGATCATACGCCTCCGTTGTTATAGAGTCTGTTGGTTTAGGGCTTTTTAACTCAAGGTCAAAACCAAGTTATTGTCAAAAGACGTAAGAATAAGAAGCCGTAGTAGGTGACGTATCAAGACCTTTATCTGAAAGTTATTTGTAGCTGAAACGCCCGTGTCCTGTCCTGTGTGGAATGACTCAGCAACTCCTCGACTTACACATATTTCCATGTGACATAACTGGATTCTTTAAACAAACTCGGTGTTGTTGGCAGTGAGTCTGTAAATAAACGGAAGTTCATCATCTACCACAGTCAGCAAAAAGAGTCGAGAAGAAATGAAATTAAAAAAACTATATTTGTCTATATCTGTGAATTTAAAAAAGATCTTCCTCTTTCATTTCTTCCTGTGTGTGTGTGTGTGTGTGTGTGTTACCAACGTATCTGGGTGTCTGTTTGAGGTCATGCTGCTTTGCTTTGTTGAGCTTTCAGGCCAAGAGGAAGTGTGTAAGTGTGTCTGTGTGTGTCTGTGTGTGTCTGTGTGTGTGTCCCACAGTGGAAATATACTGACTGACCATTGTGACCAGTGACATGACTTGGCAATGATTAACTAAATCACCTTTACTCTCATTCTTCGATAAAAGTGCTGATTATAGAACCGACTCAAATGTTGCAGAGTTATAATAATAATGACGTTTTTCTCTTTTCAGTCAAAATGGATCTCGATGATAAAGAAGTTCTCTCCGGAGAGATTGTGCCTGTGGTGATAATTGGTAAGACACACACACAAACACACACACACACACACACACACACACACACACACACACACACACAAGCTTGCACTTCATCACGTTGGTGATGTCACAGGAAACCTCAGAGGCGCAGCAGCTCGCTGTGCTTACTGCGGTTGCTATGATACGTGTGTTGTGATTACTTAACGGTGAAATGGCACAAGGCTCTTTTCAAGTCTGTTTTCCTGCTTTCTCACGAGCACCTGAACTCACGTCGAACAGTAAAGTTCACTCCTGCGAGCAGCTTGGTCAGGAAACTGTGAAACAAGCGTGAGAGTCGTTTACACGGACACGCTGTTGGCTGCGCTGGATTCAGAGGGAGGGTCGTCCCAGTCAGTTACATCCCAGAAGCCTCTTTTTACAGTGTTGTAGGATCTGAGCAGCAAAGCAAAGACGGTGGTGAGATGTGACGATTGCTCATAATTACAAGTGCTGCTTTCAGACAGTCACTGAAGTCTGGATGTTCGTGTCAATGTGAGAACACAAATGTTAGAGTCAGTACCTCCAGACCTCGCCTGGATGATCCGGGTGTGCGTTCTTCATGTGAGACGAAGTTCGTGTCTGAAAAACGACTTTAGAAAGCGTTGGCTTCAGCCTCAGCAGGAAGTGCAGGAGTCAGGGATGTTATAAGATCCTTATCGCCACAGATGTACAAAGATAAAGAGCAACATACTTCTATTCCCCGGTGATTGTTAAAGGTGCAGTTACGACTCTCTCCCCATTCGTTCGGTCTTTTCAGGGCCAAACCTGTGAAGGGACTTTGGAACGAGGCAGAACGTGTTTGTTAGGCCTTTTACTTTATTAGAGTAAATCTGCTTCTTTAAAAGTTCCTGTTTTCTTATAAACACAACAACACCGCGCTGTGTGTGTTTGTCTCTGTGAAGACGAGGCTTTGTTTGAAAACATTACTCATCACTTGTAGGCAAATGAGAGATTTTAGGCAAATTTGATATTTTACTGCGCTGCGTGTGTGTGCGTTTGTGTGTGTGCATGTACGTGTGTGTGCGTTCTTGCCGAGTCATCGTCTGGTTGCCCAACGAGTTTTAACGCTGTCCTAGTCTGTGATGACAGCAGCTCAGCTTTCTTTCCTTTGAAGGTTTTACAGCTTTACATACATTGTTAAGACGGACGACAAACAAACGGCACTTGTAACCATAGCAACCAATTAGAGACGCACAATACGCACACAATAACTCCACTGCCAGAGCATTATGTGGATTATCAGTGCACTTAGAAACCAATGGACATTGGCTCAGCTACACTCACCCCGCGTCTGTTTCTCTCTGTTTCCTAGGTAACGGTCCATCAGGCATCTGTCTGTCATACCTGCTGTCGGGTTACACCCCCTACCTGTCGCCTGGGGCATCACACCCCAACCCCCTGCTGCACAGCAAGCTGGGAGAGCAGCCTCACCTGTCGCTGCTGGAGCAGGTAACACACACACGCACCACACGCACACGCACACGCACACGCACACACCACACGCACACGCACACACACACACGTGCAGCCGGTCGTTTTTCTATAAGAGAGAAAGTATAAAAGTCACAGTGCATCTCACCGTCTCTCCCTCAGGATCTGGAGTACCTGTGTGAGGGGCTGGAGGGCCGGTCGACCAATCCCATGGCCGTGCTCTTTGATTCGCTGCTGCTGCCTGACAGCGACTTCGGCCTGGACTACACTTCTCCGCTGGAGTGGAGGTTCGAGCCCGAGCGGGCCATCCCACACCTGGTGCTGGGGAAGGGTCCACCTGGAGGAGCCTGGCATGTACGTAGCTGGAATTATAGGTTATACACAGATTATTGATGATTCTTATCAATAGGTCAGCAGAGAGTTTTAAAAAAACTTAGTAATCTTTTGTAAATCATCTATTTATGTATTTTTGGGTCATCGAATCAAATGTGAGCATCACACAGATGGATCTTTTGCACACACATGCTAAGGTGACAGCACAGAGCAGGAATATGATCAACATTATATATCTTTATTTTAATATTTCGAATATATCAAATGTTTTATTCCAAAATGTAGTTTTTATTACTTTTATATATAAATAGACGTTGTGGTCAAGTCAAGTTTGATTATATAGCATATTTAAAAACTGCAGTTAACCAAAATGCTGAGGAATAATAAGGAAACAACGCGGAAAAATGAAAAGGAATAAAATTACATCGATCAGCATTAAATGAAATGGAATAAAAAATGCATTTAAAAGCCCGGGAGAACATCAGAGTCTTCGGGGCGGCTGCAGAAAACACACACGCCACCCAGTTCAGTGATTCCACTGGTTTCTCCACTGGTTTCTCCACGTCAACCCGCCACAGCAAAATAAAATCAACCTAATCCGACGCCTTGACGACTCACCAAGTTACGCTCTGATTCAACTCTCTTCTCTCTTCGCTGGCCTGAGCTTAAACACACACATGAAGTCTGACTGAAGTCACGATCACAAGTCCCGTGAGGCCTTGTGATCCACACACTGATGCTAATGTGTTCAAACGAGCTTTGTTTTTCTTTCTCAGGTGAATGCAGAATGCACAAGGTGTCTGTAGTTTCACTTTAAGGGCTTAATTCAGTCTAACACCATGTGTGTGTGTGTGTGTTGTTCCCAGGCGATGGAGGGCTCCATGCTAACTCTGAGCCTGGCTAACTGGATGGAGCTTCCCGGACTCAAACTGAAGGACTGGATGAGAGAGAAGCGCAGGTTCGTCCGTCCACGACGACAACGTCAAACTCTGTTCCCTCGCAGCTTCCCGTGTGACTTCACAGCTTCGTCACTTTAAATCAGAGAAGATTGTTTTCACTTCCACTTCCACTTCCTCGTTTTCGGCCCGAGTCACACGGCAAATAGGTTCTCCCAAAAAAGGGTTCCCATCATTTAAGGAAGCTCTTATCACACTGAGCTGCAAAGTTTGGTCTTAATTAGTATTTGATTATTTACAACAGGGTGAAACATCGTTGATTTACATACACTGACAACGAGTGATTAAATGAGACTCTTCCTGTTCACTTCTTGTTTTCACACTCTTTAAATTCGTATATAATTGTGTTATTTTGGATACATTGATAATATTATAACGTTTTCCTGTGTTGTATTTAAACAAAACTATCTTTTCGTGTTCCTTTTATTCCAGAAATGTTCGCAACGACCGCGCCACACCAGCCGAGATAGCCTCCTACTATCAACACTACGTTTCCCAGATGTCCCTGGAGCAGAGCTTCGCCTGCGGAACCACCGTCACCTCGGTAACCAGGCAGCTCAGCAACCAGGAGGGGTCGCCGTCCTACTGGAGAGTGACGGGACTGCAGCGCCGCGAGGGGGAAGAGCTGGGAGGTACGCTGAGTTCAACCTCTGCTGATTCATGTCATAGTGTGAAAATGAAAGAAAAAGCCACATCCCCACCTTCATCTATCTCCTCCTGTTAGACGGTTCCTCTGGTTCGGACGAGGTTCCTTTCTCACTCTTGGCCCACAACGTGGTTTTGGCAACGGGGACCCACGACATCCCGGCCAGACTCGGCGTGGAGGGCGAGTCCCTGCCATTTGTCTGCCACTCTTTCTGGGAGCTGGAGGCGGCCATCTCGAGTGGCGAGCTCGACCAGGCGTCAGACGCCGTGCTGGTGGTGGGGGCGGGTCTCACGGCGGCTGATGCAGTGCTGGCCACTCACCATCTCAACACGCCCGTCTACCACGCCTTCAGACGGTCAGTCACGGACCCGGGTCTCATCTTCAACCAGCTGCCCAAAGTTCTCTACCCAGAATACCACAAGGTGAGGAGAGAGGAGCCTGAAGCTGAGGAGTGTTTTATCCCAGAGCTGAAATGACCGATAAGCAATCAATCATTTCTGTAACGTGAAACGTCTGCTGTTTCCATGTGTGTATTTAATAACTTTATTTTCGGTATATGACAGTAAAGTGAATACTTTTGGGTGTAGTACAAAACAAAATATTAAAAATCATAAAGTCATGGAACCCAACCTGTTTTTATAAATCCCGCAGAGAAGCCACGAGCTTGATAAATTACATAAAAAGTTAATTTAAAACTCAGCTTGTGTGTCCTTTGGCGTCCAGGTTCACCAGATGATGACTCAGCAGCAGCACCGACCGACTCCTCCCCCACAGGACCACGCCCAGAACGCCGACTCCACCCCTTCCTCGCCACCCTCTTCCTACTCGGGATACCTGAGCTTCCCGTGTCACCGGGTCGTGGCGTTCAGACCAGACCGAAAGTGCATCCTGGAGTCCGAGTCCGGCCAGCGGACAGTGGTCCAGGTCTCCAAGGCTCTGGTTCTTATCGGCGCCCATCCCAACCTTTCCTTTCTGGAGGACAACGGGCGTCAACTCGGCGTCAACACCAAAGAGCCGATCACGTGCCGGAGGAACCCGATCGAGGTGGACCCGTTCACGAGCAAGGTGGTCGCAGCAGAGGGGCCCGGCATGTACGCCATGGGGCCGTTGGTTGGCGAGAACTTTGTGAGGTTCCTGAAGGGAGGAGCGCTGGCTATCGCTAGCGACCTCGCCAAGAGACTAAAAGAGGGGGGGGAAGGCGGGGATTTGGCCACAGACACATTAATGGACAAATGGCTGGACAGACAGACGACCACACAGACAGAGGCAGAGGCCTGTGTTGTGGACTCGTAGCAGGATGTCAGGGACCGAGCGGGGAAATGGACCGAAGCAAACTAAAGACACACCTCACGTTTTCCACTAATCACAGAGTAGGGAAATCGAACATGCTGCTGAGGACGGACAAGAGACACTACAGCTGGACTCAGATCTACTGTCGATCTGGTTTGGCTAAAAGAAAAGCCGCCAGACCTGAGGAATCCTGAAGGCTATAATCAGACAGAAGGCCGGAGCCGTGAAAGGGCAACGAGACGGTGACCCTGTAATGAAGGAAGTGACGGAGACACATCACACGTGGGAGGATGGTTGATAATCAGGATTCTGCCTTAAAATGACTCTGAAACACGTTCAATCCTGTGTAAACCAACAGCCGAGGTTCTTCTTGGCTTCTGTTATTTATATCTGCTGTGTGTGGAAGCACATGTCTGCCCCTTAGGGGTTAACTGCAAGTTATTCTAATGATGGTTTAAATCATAGGCTGTTTATAAAGATGGACAACACGACAGCTCTCAAACTATAAACCCAAAACATCTTGATCACCCCCTGGTGGCTGGATGCGGTGTAGGTCATAAACTCACACCTCCTTCATGAAGTGTTTAGTGTAAGTCTTGATTGACAGCTGACACTGACTCGTGATTGGTCGAGCACGTGTATAATCGTGGCTCTACACCACCATCAGACTGAGGCCCCCAAATGACATCAAAAGCGCAATATGGCGCCCCCTGTACCTGGGATATGTGAACTTTATTTCTGGGCGGATGCAGAGATGTGTCGTCCAACTTTATTTCCAGGTTGATCCCACACAAAGGAAACGTGCAATCGAAAGCGGCAGAGAAGAAGAGAGAGACGGAGGGGGGGGGGGGGGGGGGGGGGGGGGGAGGAAGTGGGGAGAAAAGGTAGAAGAAGAAATGAGAAAAGAACCCAAGTGAAGTGATCTTTTAACACATCGGCTTCTTATCACTGAAATACCCTCGATCACTGCAGTTACTTCCAGGTTGAAGTTGAACCTTCTGCCAAACTTCTTTTTTATTTATCAGTTTGCAGCGAGGACAATTAACACGTTTCGTCATCAACAGCTCGCGTCCTCGCAAACTGACCGACAATGAATTCCTGCGTCTTCATATCATAGTTTCCATGTGACTGTTTGTATATTATGAGTTTTGTGTGTAGTGAATCTGAACTGTTCTATTTTTCCATGTTAGCGTCATTTTTATCATGTAACTCAGCCTGAAATTCTACCTGATATCTTTGTAAATCTCCGTAACAAATATTTTATACTTAACAAAAGAGAAATATATACGTATATATATATACATAGATATATATATTTTTAAATATTCACTCAAATTGTTGAATTTGCAGCTGTTAAATGAGAGAAAGACCAGATAACCAGCACTGTTTCTGTAGCCCTGTGGACTTTAATGTTATTTCCTCATGAGGCATCAAACCACTTCTGTAACTTGAAATGACAACAGGAGGGTTTTTAATGAAGTCCTATAAAGAAAGATGATTTTTATCATTATTTTACTTTTGCTTCCTCAACATGCGCCTTCCACTGTGTTTATTAATGTTTTGATGATCCGGTAAAAATTAAAGTTTTAATGAAGTTCTTTTTTTAAAAAGCTTGGATCCGCCCCCTCGTCTGGATCGGCACCGAACAGAATCTCCTCTTCCCTGAGTCACGCGCCACCTTTCTACAACATTTCATAGAAGTCGAGTAGTTTTGCGTGATCCTGCTGACGAACAAACCAACGCTAATAAGATTCACTTCATAATTCATAATTTTGCTTGAAATAAAAAGATCCGGTGAAGGAGACAAGTTGAAGCGCTCAACGCTGTAGTTACAGGTTGTGATGAGTCGATGGACCAAGTTTTATTATTATGTTTCATGAGTCCAGCTCTTATTCTACTTCCAGACCCTGTGTGTGACACTCACTACAATGAAGACATTAAAAACTTCAATATAACACAATATACAAACATGTATATACAAAAACACCTTCAGTATAGGCTACAGAAGTTAAAAGTCAAATTCAAAAACAAAAGATTCCTTCTTATATTTTGTCCTCTACTGTAAAACTATGTAAATTATACA
Organism: Reinhardtius hippoglossoides; assembly: GCA_006182925.3. Lineage (NCBI taxonomy): Eukaryota > Metazoa > Chordata > Actinopteri > Pleuronectiformes > Pleuronectidae > Reinhardtius > Reinhardtius hippoglossoides. The sequence continues at coordinate 26,807,226 of CM031672.1, forward strand.
GAGAACTAAAGCTGCAACTAACTATTTCTTAATTATTAATTAGTCAGCTGATCATTTTCTTTTTCAAATCAATCACAACACACGTAGATACACGATATTTTGCATTTTTTGCCTAAAACAATACAAATATTCAGCTTATTTTTTACATCAGACATCAAATATTATTTCAATCGTTTTGGTTTAACTTGAGTCAGAGTTGTAGTTTTCATTAATCCCACATGAACGTCTTTCCCACTTCTGCCACTGGTTACATTGAAGAGTTAACACTGGTGTGCGGCTCCTGATGCCTGGACACTGATGGTGACCTCTGACCTCAGCTGCTCGGGAACTTCCTCCATGTCTCTGATGTTATCAGGTCAAACTCATGTCCAGCTTTATTAACACAACTCGTTTGTACATGCCTTGTTTGTGTGAATGGGCTGATTTATACCGGCAATAATCTACTTGTCTCAATATACAACTGAGTTTCTATTAAACAGAAAGATTTCCAGCAAATGTTGTGTTTGTCTTTTTGGTCGGTGGCTATTCATGGACCGACACAGAGATCTGTAGGTTTTTATGTGACAATAACATCACAACAATAGTGTCTCTACCATTATCCACTCACTAAGCTTACGTTACTGTTTACAAGATATGGAACCACAGATTCCCTCTCTTCCAGAATGATGGAGGGACATGTTGGAGTGAGCTGAGACATAAGCTTCACGAAACATTACTTCCATCAGATGTTTAGACTTTGTTTCCCCCTCATTTCACCGATAATAGGAAATAATGACAAACTTTATTTATATAGAACCTTTCAAAACACAGTTACAAGTTTAAATTTTTTTTAAATGGAACCGTTAAAGATAGTTAAAAAGCAAACAGTTGGGAAACAATTTTGTTTTATTTTAAAAATAATGAATCTTCAATTTGAAGATCACACAGCACAAGAGCACAGATCCAGAAATGGAGTTTTCTACTGGAACAGAACAAATGTTAATATCAAAATAATTCTAACGAAATCAGCGTAAAGACGCCATGTCATTTCTCCCTCTGGCCAGCAGGTGTCACTGTTGTACTGATACAAATACAGCTCAGAGACACGAGTTGACTCAGGTGGTTGAAAAACTCTTTATTTCACTTTGGGAAACTGAATCTGTTCGTGTTGTTGTTCTTGGTTTTCACTGCTGCACCTCCCTGTGACTTTGACTGTTGATCATTTAACAAAATAGTTCCCATTACATTTTCTGTCAATCAACTAACTGGTCAGTTCACCTCTTAAGCACCGGTCGGTTGGACCCAATGACGATTCTTTCCCCGGGGGCCCAATAGGAAGTTGTTCCGCCCACGGGTCTTGCACATGTGTTTGTATATGAATATATAAATATACACAAGTAATATACGTATACATAATCTAATCAGTTTTAATATAGAACAGGAGTTAGGAAAATAAAAAGTGTTGTTTTACTGTTGTTCTGCACAGACCCTGATGCTCTGTCTCCATAGAAACCATGTTGGTGTTTGGAGTTTTGATGGCGATGGTCCCAACCTGACACACACACACACACACACAGACACACACACACATACACTGATACACTGGCAAACACAGATACACACACACAGATGTACAGCCTTGTGGCACGATGGTTGCCGTGGTAACGGGACCGGTAGGAAGGCTGCGGTTCCTGTGACTCAGCTCGTTGCCTGGTGAATCAGTCAAATACACCGTGACGAACACGGAGAGCAAACGCTTTGTGTCGTCTATCAGCTGTTTATGATAAGAGAGGAACAGGCTGAATGAGTGATAACGAGAGATTCAGTTACAACTGTACGTTATCATCTGTGACTCATGTCCCAGAGGTTTCCTGTCTCTTATAAACTGTTGGACCTTTTAATAGTTTCAGACTGACAAGAGGATCAAGCAAATGGAAAGTTCACACAAGAACAAAAACATATTAAATGTGGTTGAGAATTATGATACATTATAATAGAGTCTAAGCAAATATTGAAGGTTTAATTAATGTCCAGTATATGTCGGGCAATTACAACATAATTCTTCCAATGGAGACAAACCTTAAAGTGCTTTGAGACGTGCCCTGAACTCGAGATAAAGCCGTGTGAGAAGACAACGTCCAGAGAATTCCCAGCGAGTGGGTCTGTTGATGCAAAACTGAAAAAAAACAACAAAACAAAAAGAAGACAGATCTCTCAGAGTGAGGAAGAGAAGCTTTGAGGCCACCTGCAAAGAAATAACCTCAGTTGATAACACACAAGTAAATTAAGTTCTTTCAAATTAAAGTTACCCATTGATTTTATTCATACAAACTTAATTTAAGCAATTTCTTGAGTTGGCCCGACAATTTTCTCTTTTCAGTGTAGAAGACGCAGACAACGACGTCAACTTGGGAAGGCGATGAGATTCGGGAGCTTTTGGGCGACGAGGGCCGAAGCCGGCGTCGATGCTTTGTAAACAAAACCACGTGAACTCCGCAGCAGCATTTATACGTCACCACGTTACGGACATTTTCCTGTTGTTGTGATCGAGTCTGACCCGGACAATCTCCTGCTGCTTCTTCAGATGTGAAAAACAAACTTCTGAGTTCACATCTGGAAAGCGGCTCAATATTACAACTGTTTTACCACATTGCTGTCATTCCTTATCAGTTAATACATCCGTCTCAACTCTTATATTCACATGTAAACACATTAAAGTGTCATCATGATGCGTTTATCAGATGTTTCTGACTCCCCTGACCTTTCCCCCTCACCCCACATTTTGGTCTAGTGACCTCAAATCCTGCTGCTCAGAGACTTTTTACTCTCGTGTGGATCGGGTCTGGACTCTTCCATCTCTGACGACGCGCTGTTCGAACCACATCCTGCAAACTGTGATGCGAGAGGACGCCCGCTCACGCTCGGGCTCTAACATCAGGGGAAATGTGGGGGGAAAATACAACAGAGACGAGCTGTGCAGAGTTCAAGGTAATTACGGCAAATACAGGGTGTAAAGTTACATACACATCATTCAACTTTCCCCCCAAAATTATATTGTTCACTTGTAGCAAATGTTCTGCGGATCTGTTCTGTTCTGTCGTCCACGTGCTGGGAACCAAGCTTCTACAGTAACTCAACACTTTTTGCTCTTCAGGATATTTCTGTGTGTCACAAATTATGCAAACCGTTGGCACAACTTTTATTTTCTCAATGTTTTTTTTACCATTATATATATATATTTTTACATATCTAATAGATACAAAACTATATTAAGAGATTACTTTGTTTACACCAATATCATAAAAGTATATTTTTCTCCTCAGTATCCAGTTGCAAAGATTATTATTTCATTCACAGTCATAGTTTCATAAACTTTCAGCAAAGTGTTGATTTGGTTAAAACTCTTTATCTTGGCTCCGCCCCCTCTACGACACACAACATAGCTCCACCCTCCACTGGCTGCACGCAACAGGAAACTGAAACAAGAAACAAAATAAAAGAAAGAGCCAATTTGGAAATTTAAGAAAATTGTCAAAGTATTTTTTAAATCACTTGAATGAGTTGTAATCAATAATAAATATGACCTTGAATTGATATTTCAAACATTGTAACACATAAAGTGAACTCAACTACTTTAAATTACTATTAAATCATGATTTCAGCTGTAAACTTGAACAACCAGTGTAAGATACAGAAAACTAAACATTTAGAAAAATACATTGTTGGAACGATGCTAATTTACAATAGCTGCGATTAGCTCCTGCGATTAGCTCCAGCCCGTCTCAGCCCAGTAAAGGACATTGAAGTGTTATTGCTAATAGGTGGATGGAAACATTATAAATATATAAAATATTATCACACAGGCCTATTGGTTAGGTGTATTGTTGACATAAACTCATTCAAGGTTGTGTTTGTCATTTGCCAATTCTGGCGTGCATTCATACACACCATCATATTCTTTCACAATGCAATAAGGATTTATTTATGTAAACAACATTTTCAGTTTTCTCCCAGAGAATAATTCATGGATCTTAATGATTTCTTTTGAGGAGTGTGTACGATTTTATACTGTATGAGCCATACTGCATAGTTTAAGTTAAATTCGATTATTGATAATAATAACTTTAATCATAAACTTTATTTGTATATAACCTTTCATACAAGAAATGCAGCTAAAATAGTTTTACATACAATACAGATACAAATTTAAATAAATGTATTAAATGTATTAAATTTAAACACATTAAAATGACATTTAGAGAAAAGGAAATAAAAAAGAAAAAGACTAAATTAAATTAAAAATTTAAAAAATAATAAAAAAGATCTAGTCAAAGTCTGGAGTCAAGAGAAATGTTTCAATAATTCATGAATTATCATAATAATAATAATACAAGTAATTTTTTGGAATAACAAAAATAATATGAAGAAGAAGAAGAAGAAGAAGAAGAAGAAGAAGAAGAAGAAGAAGAAGAAGAAGAAGAAGAAGCACTTGATGGGGTGGCTTTAAGGGCTTTTATTTTGAAACCCCGTGGTCCGGATGTAGAGCGGGTCAGTGTGTGTAACTTGTCGCGGGGATCGAACCCTCCTCACTCACTCGCTCCAGGTCGGGACTCCTGCTGGAAGTAACCGGAGGGAAGCGTCCTCCTGTCGGATCCAGTCACCGGAGAAGCACCGCGGGGCCGCTCGGACACTCTGCGGGAGAAACCAGCACCGGACGCGGGTTTTGAACGCGAGCCGGAGGAGAGCAGGGGGAAAGCGGGTCAGAGGACCACTGATCGATACCCTCGGTTCGTGTGTATGCGCGCGTGTGTTTTCGTTTGGAAACACACACACACACACACACACACACACACACTCACACACAGTCACAGGTTGCTAGCGGAGTTGACGCTAACCGAGCTAGCCACGTTAGCTCCTCGCGGCTAGCCGTGTCCTCCGCCGTTTTGTCCCCCCCCCCCACCGGGACCAAACAACCCGCCGGAGCTAAAGTTACCAGAGGCGGCCGGACCCCCCCCCCACACAGGCCGCTCCACGCACCGGGGCACGATGTGGTGTTTTTCGGGGCGTGTGTCCCGCTGGCCGGCTGCTAGCATCGGCTGACCGCAGCCCGACGCCTGCTCCGCGGACATGGACTCCCCCCCCGGGTTCTGCTTCTCTCCGCTCCGCCTGTTCGTTAAAGCCGGACTTCGCTCCCGGGCCGTTTGAAGCCGCAGTCCTCCCCCCGGGTTTAATCTCGATCCGTCGGGCGAGGGTTCTACTGAATCCTGCCTGGGTGTTTTTATTTTTTTTTTCCGGGAGGAGAAGGAGGAGGAGGTTAAAGGAGGAAGAGGGAAAAAAAAAAAAAAAGTTTGGAAGAAGTTGAGGATTTGTTCCGAGCCTGTGGAAAAATGGATGCGGGTATAGAGAAGGAATGCAGCGCCTTGGGAGGGCTCTTCCAGCTCATCATGACCGACATGAAGGTGAGGAACCCTGGGCTTCCACTCAACACTTCAACACGTCCTCTGCTTCCATCTGAAACTCAATTACCTCCATTCATCTCTTATTCTTCCATCTCTACTCCAACTTTCCTTTTCGTACTAATTGATATATGTGACTTCTTCGAGCTTCCTCCTGTAAACACAAAAAAACACATTCAACACATGAAACTGGGGTTGTCTTTAAACTTAATAAGTAAAAGTGGTAGAATAACAACTGACATCAACAGACTGAGTGATATCACCTGCTTTTCGGTTTAATTTATAAAAGCCGAGTGGCCTCTTAATTCATTTTCATAATTCATCTCTTCTCCTCCACCTCTTCTCTAACTTTCCCATTTACACAATAGTTGTCATATTTGATCTTTTTCGTTTCCTCTTGTACAAACCGCACACTGAACTCGAAACTTAAACGATCTTTATCATCATTACACATCGTACATTGACATTTATATCTATATACCGAGAGTAAAATGAGGCAATGAAACATCTGTGTATTGTCATTATACTCGGGTACAAATTATATATAAAACCATGCGTTTTTAAAAGTGATATAAAACAGCTGATTGGATTTAAAGAATAGAGTTTGAAGCCCGAGTTGGCTGCTCCATTCATTCCCTATGGAGATCTTCCTGCCTTGCTTCACTTCCTCAACTATAACATCCATGTCAGCGCTTCCTGTTTGTTGAGTAATTGATTGGGCAATCATTAAATAATGGATTAATTGTGTTAATCATTCCAAAACAATGTTGTAATCTGCTAAATTGTGACATCTCTTTGTTTTTGGACTGATGGCTGACAGTTCATTGGAGAAGCACCATGTTGGCGATTGGGAAATTACATCGAGCACTTTTTAAAAAAACAAAGCGATTAAACTGTTTCTCTGCCCTTTAGACTCGTTGAGTCAAAGCAATAAAGAGATTAAAACATTTTAAATGGGACCCAGGAGACTCCGGCCTCCAATCCCCATAAATGAAATCAAGCTGTACCACATTTCACACATTCATAGATGTCCGTCGTTAACGTCTTATCTCTCGCTATGTATAAATACAGTCAACACATTTAATGGGCTCTTCCTGGATCCATCCCCGCATCCTTCCTCCCGAGTTTCCTGGAAATCTGTTCAGATCTTTTTTTTTGCGTAATCCTGCGAACAAACAAAAAAAAAAAACCAACCTCCTCGGCTAACGTAAGAAAAATGGTCGACTTGACCACGCAGAAACTGACTTGAGCGTAACATACTTTTAAATGTGTGTTATTAATGAGTGCACGTTAGAGGCTGGGCCCGATGCTGATTGGGTAATGAGTGAGCAGAGGTTGAAGCTGGAAGTGGGCCATGTGAGAGGCTGAGAGGCTGGATGGGGGAGGATTCCACCGGCTGTGGGCTCTTTGATGTTTGCTAAGCAGGCTGCCCTTTGCTGTCTGTCTGTGTTTCACTGCTCTCAGATGGTCGGCGTTATCAGCCTCTCTTTTCAACCCCGACTTCTGCTCTGAAACAGCCGGAGCAAAGCCTCTGCTGCCGGAACGACGTCCTCCCGGCAGACTTTACATCTCACGTACACACCGGCTACTGGTTTAGTATCGCAGCTTTTCAGTCGGCTGCTTAGTTTCCTGACGTTTTCTGCAGGCGATGTGTGTTGAGAGCTCAAATCTCCAAGTCAGCTGCTCCATTTTTTTTTGCTAAATGCTTCACGAATTTGCATCGGCCCCTAATGCAGCAGGAAAGACACTCAGAAAACGGGTGGGGTGCTTGTATGGTTCCTCTTTTTCATCCAGAGATATTTGTATTCTTCCTGTTTCTGGACAGTTTTTAGAAACGCCACCAACGCCCAAACTCACTCGCTGTGAGCGTGACATGTTCCTGCTCTAAGGGCCCTTTGGGATTCTTTAACAAGGGGCCGTGCAGTAAGAGTTCGAAATTGACCTTCCAGTAAACTGACAAACAATGATGACGACAGTCTGTGGAAGAAAATGAATCCATAATGATTTTTTTGTTGATTATTTAATTGATATTTCCAAATAGTGGCTATTGCATTGTTAACATCTATGTGTGTCGTGAAACCAAAGATCAGGATTCATGCAGGATTATTGTGTAAGTGTGGATCTTCAGATGAATCACAGAATTCCTCGCCCTGCTGTGTTGTGAAATTCAGTTTCACAACACAGCCCTTTTATTCTCTATAAACAGATTCTGCATGTGAATGTATATCACCCGAAGGCGAGGCACACGATTTGGGGAAGTCTTCTGGTTTCTGTTTCTAGTTGGACCGATCACGTTTTGAGCAGCTCTGGTCGCCTGCAGGGAAACAGTGTGTGTGTGTGTGTGTGTGACTGAAATACATTGGCTGTTGTTATTTTGTTAATTTACCTGCTTTCATATGCAGATAGCTGTTAATAGAGATAAGACAGAGTGTTATCTGGATCTGTAACGCCTACGGAAAAAATATTCACGATTTGTGTTTCATGTGGAGAAACGTTCGACTCGTGTGATAAAAGAAAGTAGTTGGATTGTGAACAGAAGATGGAAGATGTCTACACCCGACGTCCGACAATATTAGGGAGGGTATCGTGTTTAGATGATGGGCTCTGAGGACCTGCCGATGCTGCCGGTACCTGTGTCCTGGTGGCGTTATGGAGAAGTGGCAGTTGAGCGGGGACTATAGGGTTAGGATGCGAGTGGTGCACTTCTGCTTTTTTATGGTTAGATTTCTTGTCTTTGGAAAGTAGATGTGAGTTTTATCTCAATCCTGATTGGAGCAGACGGTGGAGTCACCTGTCTGCGACCACACGCTACCTCGGAGACGACGGGTTCGATCTGTGTGAGATGAAAGAACGTGACGGCAAACGGCGCAGGTCTCATTTCGTTTTGGATGAAACATGATGGAACATGCAGACGTCCTGTGGCGAGAACAGTGATCAGCACGCGAGTCACTTCTGCTGTCAGATAACAAGGAAGAGGGGTGGTGTGTGTGTGGCAGATGGCAGGAGTGCCCCCATTGGTTCTGTGCCATGTTGGTAAACTACCAGGATATGATGCCACAAGCTCTGAATCAATCACACACACACACACACACCAACTCATGTCTAATTAAGCAGAGAGTTGCTGTTCAGATAAATCTCTCCTTAGGGCATCGTAACCCTCAGGCAGTCCGTCGACGTGAGGCCACAGCGAGTCTTAATGCAGATTATAGGTCATGTTGTGCGTTAACAGTCGGGAAATATTTTATTATATAATTGTCGTCCTGCAGAAGCTTCACTGGGCCTTTTAAAAGTTCCTCTGGACAGAGGCAGACGACTTATTGATTTGTCTCGGCTATATCAGGGTTGACATTATGAGCCATCGACCTTCCACACCCCCCCCCCCGCTCGCATCCATCCATCCATCCTGACCTGCTCAGTACATACCTTCACTCTCTGTCATGCCCTCACTCCCCCCCCCCCCCACCTTCAATCTTGTCTTTTTCTCATGTTCATCCCTCCTTCCTCGCCTGCTGTGTGTCTCTCCATTCGCTCCCCTCTCTTCCTCCTTGTAGTTTTCCTTCTCTGCCCCCACCAGCACTTCCCGTGTAATTTGCTGCTTCACGAGGATTCGATTAGTGTTTGAATATTACATTTCTTTTCCTTATTAACTGTTAACTTTAAAGGATAATGTCACTCAAAACTGTGTTTGTGTTTGCTGAATAGTAAATGGCTTTTAGAAGCGAGTTACAGATGTGTTCAGTGTCTACACACATGCATGCAGCAACACACACACACACACACCGTTTTAAGTAATGGTTATGGCTGCATTACTGTGTTTTTCAATCAGACCTTTCTATATGATTAACTGTGTGTGTGTGTGGGGGGGGGGGTTCATGTGTTTGTGTTTTCAGGCTTTTCACAATAAAACAAACACACACACACGGGGTTAGGGTACAAACAGAAACACACCGTGCAACTAGAAACCACAAGTGACATCACTGATATGCTTTATAGTTCCTGATAGTTAGGGGTGTGTGTGTGTGGGAGCTTTAAGAGATGTGCCACATAAAACTAAAACAAGATCTTATCATATGGGGCAATGACTAACGTGATTGACGGGAGCGGCTGATTCTGAAACTTAATTTGTCATTAAAAACCGTGGGACGTCCCAGTGACTCACATGATTAGAGCGCACACCAATACCAAGGCTGAGGCGTTGCCATAGCAGCCAAGGTTTGAATCCCTCTGTCTTTCCTGTTACACTCTTGTCTCTCTATCAAACAAAGCTGAGATGCTTTAAATATGTAAAGAAACAAATAAATCTGGATAATTTGTGTGTTTAAAATCAGAAACCAATGAAACCCCCTTGGAGCTTAACAATTTGACTTATTGAAAATACAGTGTATATCTCTAAAAATGTATGAATGGTGGGATTTGAGGGATTTTCACAAGTTATACCTTTTCATATATGTAACCATATTGCTGTACACTGATAGAGTTATTGCACAGAACCAGAGATTTTTCCGAATTACAACGAAGTAATTATTATACTTTAAATTTAGTCGAAGAAGGCCGCATTACTCGACTAGGTTTGATGGGCCCTCTTACCTCGGGCCGATCCGTTCTGACGTGTTGACTCATGGACTAATAACTGGGAAACGGATGGATGGACATGAGTCAACTGGGAGCAGGAGGTGGGGGAAGCATCAAGGATGAGTGAATTTCCATAGAGGGTGTGGATTTATAAACCACTGCTGTCCCTGCACACTGAGATATCTCCATCGCTCTCTGGGCATTGTGAGGGTTTTTATTGATGGAGGTTTGGAATCGTCCGTGGAGTTTTGGAATCACAAGGGAATGCTTTCATTGTTGTGTTTCTTTCTTGACGATCTTAAAGGAACTGGTGTTGGGTAGATTTATTAGAGGCAATTCCCCCCCCCCCCAAACTGGGAATTTACCACGTTGTCTTTGATTTGACAGATTTAAAGATTTTGTAGAACTGTAGTGGCAGCGTTTCATCAAATGATATTAAACGGAGACACCGATGTCAGAGAGACACACAAATAGGATGCAAAATTCCAGAAATAGTCAGTCACTTCCTCATCTCCTGCACCAACAGGAACCGAGGGCACTCTGAGTCAAAGACAAGTGAGACGCACGAAGGGAAAAAGACCGAGCAGAGAAACATGCTGCTTAATGACAGCTGGACTCGTTGGACTCATAAAACATTCAAGTCTCTGAGTCACGTTCAGATGTTGAATTACAAAGAGAAAACACATTCCAGTGCAGAGCAGGCAGTGATTAATCCCAGTGACGGGCAAGTACAATAAACAGCAGGTACATTTACATTGTCCTGACAAACATTTGTATGGTTCATCTGTTTACTCAACGTAATGTTTTACATCTTCACCAATGGAGAACAGCCTCCGTCCTGAAAGCCAGCGTTCTTTAACAAGCTGTACAGACACAGGCTCTTTAAACGAATGGAACCATGGACTGAGGGGTTTCTTGCTCAGACAAGCCGCTTGCTGCCATGTTGTCAACGTTACATCACAGAAGTATGGGCCAGTCTGTCCACAAGGTATTTTAGGAGCTTCTGTGTCCCTGTTAACTTTGCAGAACTTCTTAAAAAAACGAGGCAAGAACTTCAATCATGATAATACACATAATCGTTAAGTGAAACCTAACGACTTTTCAGCCGCTGATTAATCACCAGCTTTCAAAAGCTGTGTCCCAAAATCGTCTTCTTTAATCTCTGGTACACTTGATTTAATGGAGGCTACTGAAAAAGTGAGTGAACAATTAATCAAGATTTAATGAATCAGTGTGATCATTTTAATTGTATTTATATGAGAGTAACTGAGGAATGTTCCAGTCAGACTTCATGTCCGTTAGTAACCTGTCATACGACGGCCGCTGCCGGCCCAGCTGACTTTCCACCTCTCGATTCATCTGAACTTCATCACGAGCTTTGGTATGTGAAGAATTAAACACGCAGACAATGGGAATAGAAGAACGACTGAGGAGAGGAGGAATGGAAAGTTCATGTTCACCTCTATTTGTTTGTCTGACTTAATGAAAACCTCATTACTTCTCAGATAAAGGACCAAGCAGTCGACTGCACTGAACAAACCATTAACCTGGTGTTGACACACCCTACCTGTCTCCTTTCCCCTCACTCACTCACTCTCTCTCCGTTTTGTCTTTCTCCCTTTGCGTTAACCAGTGTTGCGCAAACACGACGTTAAACAAACCCGTAATCCTGCTGTTTGAACAGTCTCCACCTCGCCCGCTGTCCCTCGCGCTTTGTTGCCTCAGCACAGTGACTTCAACTCGACGAAAGTCAGAAGCACATCTCTGAAATTCTGGTGATGTTCTTTCTTATTGCTGTAGTTTGTCTGGTTCATGTATTTGATACGTAGTTTACCTTTGATCCGGTCAGTTTTGGGGCGGTTGTGGCTCAGGAGGTGGACTGGGCCATCCACTGATCTGTCGGCCCGACAATTCCAGCCTTTTCCATTTCACATGTGGAAGTGTCCATGGGCAAGATCCCAAACCAGAACAGGGGTTTAGTTTGATGCGGGCAGAGACCACCTCGTTTGGTCGGACTGATTTCTGGTCCTTTGGTCCACACCGTGGTTTGAGCTACCGTTCATACCCCTTATTTTGGATTAGGCTAAACTGAAAGGTCAGAATGTCTGGACCAAACTAGGTGCGTGGGTGAAAGCCCCCTTAAGCACCAAATTAGTGTATTAATCCGCTGCTGAAAATAGTCCCAGACAAATGAACTACTTCCCTCCAGTTCTAGTAAAGTTTACTGAAAACTTATGGGACCAATTTGTGGGGCTGTTGCAATGTATCGACATGTTTATATCCATGAGGGTTTATTCATAACTTTATTATCATGATTTGATGGCCAAAATGCCCATAACCGTGGAGATAGTTTGTAGTGATCCTCTGTCTTGTGTAATTGTCCGGTTTCACTCTCAAACTGGTTTGAGGAATTTGCACCGTCACATTCTTCGAGCAAATACTTCTCTGCTCTGAGACTTTGTGATCTATGATAAGAGGGTCATTAATATTCGCTGCACTACAAACCAGGACAATTCCCGTCCAACAACAATTTAGAGAGAAGTGTAAGATAAAATGCTCGATGACAGACGTCCCAGTCGGTATCGTCTGTTGTCACTGGAACCCAGCTCTAGTTCTGTTGCATGAATAACAGATTTAGAAATAACCTCTGGTGGCCGTGGGAAAGAGATTTGTTTTGTTTCTGGCAAATAAGTGAAACAGCAGTTTTTGTAATCCTCGCTTATTAGTATCATGTGTTTGGCTGCTACGTAGGGAAAGTGACAGGTGAGTTATGTGGGGATTATACTTCGCTTATCTTCACTTAAACGCTTATCTTTAACAGTAGCACAGGTAAAGGTAGGCTGCCGAGGAGCTTGTGCACACACACCCCTCATATCTCAACTCTTTGTGCAGGAGCTGCAGCAGGTTCACATATTCAAGTCACAGTTTCAAGACCATTGTCAGTAGGTGGCCGCTGTAGGCAGCCATCTGCAAAGTTATCAAGTTAGTTATTCCCCGTTTTGTTCACATTTGTAAAAACTCAACTTCCATAAGCATTCAACAGATAATGCAGTCCTCACGGATCAAAGGACAACATCACATTCAGGGTGAATGTACCTGTTAAATGAAAGATTGATGTTTGTATTTTAAGAATCAATAGTAGATTATTTATATACAAATCCCTCAAAATATGAAAACCTATAATCCATCCGCTAACCTTGATGCCAGAGCTCCAGATTTCGATCCCTACTGCGTAATTCGTGTACAACGTGAGGAGCTAGAGACTCATTGTCCATCTTTGTATACAGAATAAATCCCTGAATGACATCTTTGAACGTTTCCTACACATGTACATGTTTTCCAAAGTTGAACCCCAAAAAACACTGGAATTAGCTTTAAACGCCTTACCAATAAAAACAATAACCGCTACCCCATCATCTATTACCAGTGCATCTGGAAACCAATATGTAAATTAAATGCATTTACTCAGCAGCTCGCCGGGCTGCACATGCAGAGGAAACTGCAGCGTATACACACACACACACACACACACACACACACACACCACACACACACACACACACACTTCACACCTAAAGTTACGAATGTGTTTTTAAAAGACAGATCATTCTGTTGTCAGTTTGCTGACTGTTAACTGTTGTTAAATACGTTTGTGTACATGTTTACTTACAGCCACAGCGTGTGTAGTGTCTCTGAGGCTGTATCCAACTCATGGTTCTGACATTTTCAACATAATCTACTGTTTGATCTTGATGATAAAAATCAGGCACATTCAGGGAATTGATATCTATGAATGTGTTCAGTGTGACTTAAAGGATTTGTTACATGGTGGAGGTACATGTTTTTACTAGGTGCCATTCTAGCTTTAAATTGGGATGGAAACTTATGTTGTGACACTTTTAGACCAAAGCAAATATGTCGCGAAGAACAATAATTGTTGTTTTCAGCTCTACTCCCCTTCTACTTCCATCTCCAGCCATGGCAGCTCACTGTCTGACTGACTAGTTGACTTGGTCTTTGTCCAGTCGGTCTGGACTCAGCAAAGGTCAACAGGAAAGTACTCTTGTCTCGTCAGTCCCTCCACAATGTCCCGTCTTCATCTCTGTCCTTTTGTTGGTCAGTAGAGCCAGTCAGGATTATCAGGGCAGGATTAGACAATGGCAGGTGACTACACTGACTGAAGTAACTGTATACCTGGTCATGCTGTCTGGTTGGCTAAGCAGATAAGATAACAGAGCTGTATATCTTCTATACATGGAGAGCCATGGCTGTGTGAATGGGTTTACTGTGTCAGTGCCAGTAGAGCGGACGGTTTCCACTCGGCTGTACGGTGTTTCTGCACCAAAAGCTGGTTCAGATTAATGACTAACATACTATGTGTGTAAGACAAGTGTCCATCACAAAAAGATTACCTGACAGAGCTTTCAACTGTTGTCAGAAGACAGGCAGGCATTTGAGGCAGGGCCCGTCTTTTTACCTCTCTTGAAAATCAGAATCAAATCAAACACCCAATTGTTGTCTCAGACTAAATAGATTGTCTCCCCCTGTCTCTAGAACCATAGCAGAGTAAAGATGTAAGTGTATCTGTCCAGCCAAATGATGGTCGACAGCTGTTTAGTGTGCAGCTGTCTCTGGGAACCCCGCGGACGCCGCGAGTGACCTTCTGTGGGGCCTGGGACCCTAATTTAGCAACCGCTGCTTTAAAGCTCTCCTGTATCAGGCTGGGCCCTGAGACCCTTCTCTGCGGTGTTCCCAGCCCGGCCCGCTGGAAAGCCAGGGCTGGTGTATTTTGTCTCCGGCTGAGTGTGACATTCCTGGCAGTCACAACAAATCCTGGCAGAATTTGAGGTTTAGGCGAGAAGTGGTGAGGGAACAAGAGCGGCATTGCGAGAGCTGAATCCAAGCAGCAGAGACGTTTTTATTTTGTGTGATCTTGGTTTTTTAGCTCAACAGCTTTTTCCTCCATGACCTTGAGTGCTCTTATAACATCATAGATAATAGAGCCTGACCTGATGACATCAATATCAGTGTTTGTTTGCGTATATGCACTGAAATTAAAAACGTTTATTTTACAGAATAAACAATAGAGAACATTTTTAGTATGAATAACTTTTTAGTTAAAACGGTAAAATATCATTTGGATTTGATTGTTATCCACATTGGTATTAGAGTAATAGATTACAAGCGTTTCAGCAAATTAGAGCTGCAATGATCAGTTATTGATTGGTCAATCAACACAACACTCAGTTAAGGGTTTCAGCAAGATAAACTAATTTGATCGTAAGAGTTTGAATTGAAGATTAAACTGAACCAAGAGAAGACGCATTGAAAACTCCTCCGGTCTCTTACAAGAATACAATCATATGGTTGGATCGAAAAATAAGTACAAATGCACA
Organism: Reinhardtius hippoglossoides; assembly: GCA_006182925.3. Taxonomy (NCBI): domain Eukaryota; kingdom Metazoa; phylum Chordata; class Actinopteri; order Pleuronectiformes; family Pleuronectidae; genus Reinhardtius; species Reinhardtius hippoglossoides. The sequence continues at coordinate 26,822,629 of CM031672.1, forward strand.
TTTAGTTCAACTTCAGCCGATAGTCCCTCCACAGCATGAGTTTAAGTTTTGTAAAGATTACATCATATTGTGGATGCTTTCAGTTTAAAACACTATTTTCTCATATCTATACAAGTGTCCTGCTGTCAGAAATGGTTTATTTACTCAGTTCTTTCAGTTCAGTTATGATTTCAACGACAAAAGCATTATTTATCGCACCAATGCTGTAAAATGACTTCCAAGTTCTAAATGTGCTTCATCTTGGATCTAGTTTCACTACAAATTTTGTTCTAGCCATAACTTATTTCCCGTTCTGCAGGGATCGATTAAAGTTTTTGGATAGTTTCATTTCCTTCCTCTTCCATTTATCGCAGGGTTACTGTTAGTGGTTCACAGAGGCATTCAGTCAGTCACCTGCAGTATTTCATCATGCAGTGCTAAATCCCTGCAGCTAGTAAACCTGTCAGCCCCATGCCGTGTGCATGCCTGGCCTAGCTGGGAAGCCGGGGCCAGCTAACAGCTTTAGCGGTGTGGAGCTAAGAGGCTAATGGTGTGGCGTTGAGGGTTAAATCGGTATTATCCTCTCTCTCTGGTGGACCAGCAGAGACCGAGGACAGACAGGGTGACTGGGTTCGGGAAAATAAAGCGAGAGCAAGTGGGATTCACCGTTCGTTTCCAACCATTTTACATTCAGCTACCAGAACACAGCACCAGCAGCTGTCGGGCACAGATGTAACCCAAGGTCAGACCCTGGAGCCTGAAGCAGCCTTAGATTACATAATCAATCAGCTGCTGTTACAGAAAAGACAGATTAGCATTTTGCCTCCTACAGATTAAGATATTCTAATTTCTGTTCAAGACTGTAATAGCAGTATTATTTTCATGGACAGCTTTTCAACAGATGTTGTGCTGTGTTGTTTTTTATCAACATAGTCATTTAATGCAAATATGCAGCGTAATGCCTTCATGCCAAGGACAGTAAAAACTTCATGGTTTTATTTGTGGGTTAGATTTCTTCAGAATTATTCGGACAGCTCATGCAAAGTGTAAAAACGTTGTTAGAGATCTTTAATGATATTATGAGGGGGGCAATGTAGTCAAATTTGATTTCTTCCCTGATATATTTGCTTTATTCTGACATTTCCGTTCATCTTTTAGCCTCCGTGTTGGTGACAGCCTCAGCTCCCCCCCCCCCCGGGGGTGTATTGTTTTTGGGTCGTCAGTCCGTCTGTCCATCCGTCTGTCCCCTTCTTGTGATCGTGATACTGTGCCTCAGGAACATAAGGCAAGGTTTGGTTTCAAGTCAAAGTTACAGTGATTGTCGCGTTGTTGTAAAGTCAAGAGTGGCTGCATGGTGGGAATTTCATCTGGCGCAGATGGAGCAATAGGTCAAGGTCGCTGTGACCTCACAAACACATTTTCTTTCCAACGTCTATTGGGATAAAACAATCAAGTCATGGCATTTTATATCCTCACTCAACTACATGCAAGACGGCAACAAAGATCTCGGGAAGACGAGGGAGAGCTTTTGGCAATCAGGGTTGAGCCCGGCGTCAATGTGCTGTAAACAAATCACGATGCTCTCTGCAGCAGAACTCGTACGTCCTGCCTCCCTCGTGCTCGACCCAGACGTCTCCTGGAAGTTTTCCTGTTGTGAGCGTGTCTGACCCAGACAGTATCCTGCTGCGTTCTTTATACCTGAAAGGTAAACTGCAGAAAAGGTCTGGGGTCTGGACATTTTGCTTTCTGAAAACTGCTTATGAGTATCTGGTTTGTGGAAGCGTACAACATTCAAGGCAGTGGTTTTTAGTTCATACACCAGGTTGGTGAACGGGGATCCATCTATTACCCCAGTGAAATTCACGTCATAAATAAAACTGAAATGAACCCAGAAATTCCAAGATGACTTTGACCATAAAAACGTGATTTCATGGGGAGATCGATCACAGCTGGATGACAGCAGCACTGTTCTGCTTGTGAAAGGTTGTGTATGTTGTTGGTCGGCCTGAGACCCGGCAGCATCTGTGTTCACGTGAAACCCAGAGAAGCCGACTGTTGATTTCTTTGACACGGTTCTGAGCTGCTGGTGAAATGAATGCGATGTTCAGTGACGGTTAAAAAACGCAGAGGTCACACCTAGAGCTGCAGTCAACAGAACAGTGAAGCAAACATTTTGACGATCAGTTTGTTGTGTAGGATACTAAGTATACACAAAAATACTGATTACTCTACATAATACTCATTAACTTGAAGTGTAATGTCGTCCTGTCAAAATACATTCAGTCATTCTTCATTGGTTCCTTCTCCCTCTACCTTGCTCCTTCTCTTCCCCGCATTATGTCAGCGATTTTCTCTGTGCCCTGTCTTCATGTCTTTGTTCTTTATTGCACTTAGTGGATTTCATATAATCTGATTTTCATTTAGATCTGATCTCTTAATTCACATCAGTTAAATCCAGTAATCCTCACAGTTTTAAACACTCGTACTGCAGCTGTGTGGGAAACTCATGACATATTCAGATATTTCTCCCTTTGTCTGCTTACACACACACAATTGTCTTAGGTTTATGGTTATGGAATACACATTGTTAAAGAACCATGTCTAATATCTCAGTTAAACTCGGTCAGTCCTCTTGTAGTCACACCCGTGTGATGCTATTGTGGATTTAATGTCTTTGGTGTTTTCTGTGTTTGCTGCAGGCCAGTTATCCGACATGGGAGGACTTTGTGACCAAAGGAGCCAAACTGCAGTCACAGCTCAGGTAAGACACACACGCACTCACATTTAAATTCAATGGGTCATTAGTGATGTAGTATCAGCTCGTCGCCCCCAGACTAAACCCCTGAGTCAATGTTATCGTAGAAATCAAATCTCAGGCGAAGTGCAGCACCAAGAGGCTCACCATGATGCTACAGACAAACAATCACATTATTAACTTCACAACTTGGTATTTAAATACTTTATACTATATTTTGCATATGTTCCTTTATTCAAGTCCTGCCTGGAGTCAAAAGTAAATGTGTGCACTCTTCTCTTGGGTAAAACTGCTGCTGACACAACACCTGCCTCCTGTCCATGCCAGTATCCCATTGGACGGACGTTATGGGGATCAATATATTTGGGGTTGAAGTTCTGTTTACTTTAACTCGCTGTGCAGCCGGGTTGAAGACAACTGGTCTGCTGCCACGCTAGAGAGAACAGAGCTGACCTCTCTATTGGACATAATGGCTTGTCTCTCGAATCTTCGTAGGTTTGGTTTGAAAGCTGCGTGGGGGGGGGGTCATGCACAGGTCGTCATTAGCACTTGGTGAAAAACACTCATCCCTGGAAAATAGCATAGTGATATTCAGTAAAAAAAAAAGATTAATCTGGCTTAATTTAGAGTGATGCTATTTTCTAAAAGGCTCTCCTGGCCAATGGAAGTGCACCTTCCTGTTGGATTACTTTTCCATGTCAATGCTGATGCTTCACCTGCCGTGTACCTCGGGATCTTTGAGATGAAAATGATTGAAATTGGTTAATCCAGCATCTTGTTCTATTTTCAGGAATGGTAGGATGTTTATCATTAGTCTTAAAATCCAGGTATGTTATCTGCAGCTTTATTAAAACATTTGAAACCAGTAGAAGGGCGCTAAGAGAGAACCTCCCTCCACCCAGGCCGACGCCCAATCTCACACTGTTAAAGAAAATCCATTCAAAGGGTTCTTCCCTGGCTCAAACCCCACCCCTCCACCAAACTTCATGGAAATGTCAGTAGTGTTTATGTAATTCCACCAACAGACGATTGAGAAAGGAAAAATAACCTCCTTGGCGCAGGTAGTAAGTGAAAACAGTTCTTCCTCATGGCCCCTGGTCTGCGTTTGACCTCTAGTGACCCTGCAAACAGTCCTAAACATACTGTGATTGTTATATTCGGTGCTTTACATGAAGGCTGCATGTGTTCTGACTCTGTCACCCACACAGTGACCCAGTAGTCGGCTCAGTCTAATGACAGTGTAATGGCTGTGCTTCCCAGTGGGCGAGTTTACTTTGATAAGCATCTCTGTGCCTGCTGCAGCCAGTTACAGGCCATTAGCCAGCCAGCACACACACACACACACACACACACACACACACACACACACACACACACACACACACACACACACACACACACACATGTAGGCACAAATAGGACATCCACACAAAATTTGAATGCTACTTAGGTGATCTGCTGCACATTAAGCTTTAATCAAGACTCCACCCCCACTGTTGTTTGTTCATTAAACCACCATAAAAATATATTTAATAAAAAACGATTTAAAAATCTGATGCATAAAAACATAGACGTTAACTTGACCTTACGTCAGTGAACATTTCTGGGATAATTAGGCAGGATCTTCTAGACTTGAATCCGAACTCCGCAGCTTCATTGAACCCAACTCTTCATCAGATAACTTTTCATAGTTTAATGAAGTCTAAACCGATTTGTCGCGGGGAACAGTTGATTAGATTATTGTCAAAGAGCGGCTGTGGCTCAGACGAGAAGAAGTCTTCACATGAGTTTGTCTGTGGACGAGTCTGAAGGCCTCCGACAGAAACACGTGTAGACACAGCAGACGTGGTTAAAAATGACAAACAGTAGTGGTGGTTAGAATGGGAACTATGGGCTGGAGTCACGAGTGTGGGGAGCTGGGATCTTGCTGCACCCAACACAAATCTCGAGGCTGTGGTGTTTATTGTTGTGCAGATTAAATCATTGACAGTCCTGTGCAAAGGTTTTAGGCGCTAACGCCACCGGCAAAAATATTCATAACAATCAAAAAATTTAAATCAAGTTGTTTTCAGACATGAGCTCATGAAAATGTACAGAAAATTGGGTCTGGACATTTTCCAGAAGTTATCTCTCACATTTAAAGAACACAGCAGAAGATTGTCCAGCTCAACACGTTCACAACAACAGGAAAATGTCTGAAGTATTCAGACGAGCGGTGGTTTCAGGCGGGACGTGACGTATAGGCTGTGGAAATCCCATGATTTTGCCTTGTCCTTCCCGTGGGCTCATTCCATCAGTTTACGAACATTTAACATGCTGGGCCGACTTGAACTTTTGCATTGTCACATACAGCCCCTCTGCAAAACTTCAGGGAGTGTCCAGACTTCAGTGCATGTCTGAAAGCAGCTTCGGTCTTTGCTGCGACCGCACTTTGGCTTTAAAACCACACGTTCTCCTTGGGTCATCTAAGGACAGTCCCTGGCAGACCGGTGGTTCCGAGTCTCTTGGAGACCCCGTTTGATTATTACAAATTTTGCTCATGAAGTCTGGTGTAGAATTTCACAACATAACGGCTCCACCCTGACTTGTAATCTGAACTATACAACAGTGGGTATCATCTGAAGAAAGACAAACCAGAGCCTCTGTCGCAACCCATTGGAGTTTTTGGTGTTTCGTTGATGAACGTGGGATTTTTTTCCTGACGAGCCGTCGGGATCGTGGGACGGCAAATCCAGCATACGTTTGAAGACTCGACGTTATATTTAAAACCCAGATGTTTAAAACCAGGAAGTTCTGTTGTCCTGTAGCTCTTGGTTCTCTCTGCAACTGTTGGTGCACATCAAGGACATTTGTGTTTTACTCAATTATTTTGTAGTTTAGATTTCACTGCACACAATGCAAACCTTGACTGTGAAGCTAATGCATTTCTTGTGTGTGTGTGTGTGTTTTAGCGTAGATGTGCACACACAACCCATTGACAGCACTGTCACCTGATCCTCTTAGTTAGGTTTGCAGGGATAATGACTGTGTGTGTGTGTGTGTGCTGCGTGCGTGTGCATGGTGCAGCTATAGAAACATGGACCTGACTGGTAATGGGACACTCGCAGAAACAATACGTCCATTGATGAGGATGATGTGTGTGTCAGGAGGGATCCAGTTACACTCCTAACTTTGGCCTTTGAGGGTGGCGGGCCTCTCATGTGGCCGCACCAATCCAGCTACCAAAATAAAAGTCCTTTATTTTCCTTTTTAAAAACCAAGCGGAGGTTTGTTTGTGATGCGTCCTCGGCTGCGGACCGCGGCCGTTTGATCTGAACAAGGGAAGAAACTCTTTTGTAATTCGTCATGGTTCACTAAGCAAATAAAGGTTTGGTAACTCGCATTGTTATCTGCCGTTTGTCCTGCAACAATACGGCTAGTCGATCCTATTCAGTTAATATAAGTCAGTTTGTCATATTGGATGTGTGTTCGTCGGGTTGAACTTGAGGACAACGAGGCCTCGTCTACACGACTGCAGATATTTTCTGAACGCATACTTTCTCCTGCTCTCCGGCTGTTTTCTCACAAAGGCTCACTTGGACATTTTTCTAGAGGTTTTCCTAAGAGGCTGGCAGGAAAAGTTTGGGAAAATATTTGGAGCAACTGGCTCGAGACGTTTGTGTTCTCCCATACAGCCCCTTTGGAAATACTCTGGAAAATATCCAGACTTCAGTGCGTGTCTGAAAGCAGCTTCTGCCTTTCCAAAAAACTGGTTCTCTTTGAACTGTGTCTTAATGAGGCAAATGTATACACCTCGTCCACATGCCCACATGGCACATTTGTCATTTTAATTTATTTATACAACATACCTCTGTGTTCAATTGATTTATATGTGTTTGGTGTTTTGTCTTTGATTCAGGACGACCATCGTGGTAACTGGAGCCTTCCTGGATGCTTTTCAGAAGGTGGCAGATATGGCAACCGGGACCAGAGGTAAACACACACCTACTCACACACACACACACACACTCTCCTAGACACACACAGATATACACTGTACCATACAAGTCAGGAGAATAATCACTCTGTGAGTTGTTTATACGTTTATCTGCAACATCATACAAGTGACCCAGGAGAAAAGTTCTCCCTCTGTTCCTTCCTTCTCACAGTGTGATCTTTCACTGTCTCTCTTTTCATTATAAATAGTGAGATCATGAGGGAACTAATTAACTCCAGTTACTCTCTGGATACCAGGCGTGTGTGTGTGTCTGTGTGTGTAATAATATAATGCAGCCAAACCATTAAGGTTTGTGCTACTGGAGAATGAGAAGTGCCAGGAAAATTGCCCTGACAATGTTCAGCACATTTCTCTTTTTCTTTCTCATTCGTGCTTTCCGTTGCTGTTTCCGTTCTCATTTCTCGTCTAAACTTTTTGTATTGCTGTCTTTCTCTCGCGCTGTGAAGTGACACAGTGACACCTCATGTTCAGCTGTCTTTGTTTTGCCCTGGATTAGGTTTCACACACTAACGTTCACACACAGACACTTCATAATGCAGGTCGGTCTTAGCTCTTCAGACCCGCAGTAATCTGACATGCTCTTGTGTGCGTTTTGTATTCTGAATTGGATACGACAATCAGTTTCACTGTGTGAGTATTGAGGTCATGTCCTTGACAAATATTATACACGTATGGGACATTTCAATGTTAAAACAATGCTCCACAGATAAAGCTTCTCCAGTCACACAGTTAAAAAAGCAAGGTAACTAGGAGTAATGCTGCAATCTGGCAAAACAACAAGACATCATAAGGAGACAATGTTAGCATGGCAGGCTCCTCCGTCTATGGAGGCCACGCTTTCGTAGGCCAAGTCCTCTGAAGGATGCACCCCCTCAATTAGGACACAGCTTGTAGCTCCAAAAGTGCAAAATGGTGGCTCCTCTTCTGGGATAATTTAGCTTTGTTATTGTACAATTGAAAGAAGTTGAAATGCATTGTCAGTAATGGAACATACCATAAAAGAAGAAGAAAGAAGAAGAGACGTCTGGGAGTTGGTTGTGGTTTGCTAGTAGCTGCTAATGTAGCCTGGAGGCTCTAGCGTCATACAGGGATGAAGAGCAGGCTACAGACGTCTGATAAGCTCACTCCTCCCTTTCCTCGAGACAAGCGGATTCTTTCATTTTCAGTCTTGTAGACTTCTGACCCGACAGAGACATAAAACAGACATAAAACATTTTTATTGTTGGGCGACTTCTGAAATTCAGAAACATCCTCCCTCATGTGCATAATGTTATCGGTAGTGAGGCCGGGTGACGCCGACAACAGGCTGTATAAATACACCAGACCCTGTGTGTTGGTGCTTTGTTAAGACAGTCAGCTGCTGGTATGATTATGTAACCCAGAATTCAGTTGGTATTTAAAGGAAATCCAGGAACATGTGGGTGTGTGTGTGTGTGGAGGTGAGTCATGGCCGCTCCCCTCCGTGGAAGCCTTAGCGGACCTGCTCCGTCACGTCTTGTGTCAATGTTGGTTTGAGGGAACACACATTTAAGAAACGGGAGCAGAGAACATAAATGTGTAGCTTCAGTTGTTTGGTGCTGGCAGGGTTTCACCTGTGGCGACCGAGAGGTTGACAGGTCCAGGAATTTAAACAGTACAGTCCTTTTTAGATACAGAAAGTTAACGTCAAATAAACGGTTGCAGGAAAGTTTTGGTGCCGTTGTGCAGCTCGTCACATCATCTGAAGCATAAAGAGTAAAGTTTCACTGCCGCGTATCATAAGATGTTATCTCGCATCACATGACAGTGACCAGTCAGCACCTGCAACACGTTTACTTCTGACTCACACGCACACTTTCACATACTAGCGGCATGTGGGTCTTTGGGGGCTGATGCCAACATTAGGGAGTTAAGAATTTCTGAAACGATGTATTGGCTGATATATACATAGAAAATGTCAATGATTCCTAAGAGGACATTATCAATACCCTTATGATAAAGAAATGTAATTGTGGTTCAACGTTTTACAGTTTAAACCATAACTTTTCAATGAATATATATGAATAAATGACAAAGACAAAAAATGTATAGATCTTGAATTATCTATTAAGCAAAATGCCAATCAATATCTAATTTCAACCAGCATCTTCAGTTTTAGCCGAACAAGAGAGTTTTCTGCTTTAACGCATCATTGTTCATGTAAGATTCCTCAGTTCTGGGCTGATGTCAGCTGTTCTGGCAAATCATGCCAGGTGTTTTTCACACTTTTCATTAATTTGACAATTAATAATTTGCAGATAAATCTATAAAAGCAACTGGTTTAACCTTGCTTGGCCCTGCAGTGGACACAGGACTGTTGTCATCTGTTAGCAGTTTGCTCAGTGCAACGATATCACAGCCTTTGCAGACCATTTGTTGACCAAGCACATTCCACTAGTGTGTGTTGTGTGCGAGTGCATGTGTGTATTCACGTGCACCTGTGTTTTGACAGCTGCCTCCTCGTGCACTATTCTCTCCCTCCAGCTTCTTCAGTCTGTCAGCTGCTGAGTGTGTGACAAAGACAAAAGAAGAGCTGGATTTAAGAAAGGCCAATAGTTACCCATACACACCTACACACACTGTTACACTCTTCGTGTTGATAAATCCTTTCAGCATAGAAAAACCCGTAATTGTTTTCTTCAGCCTCTCATAAACACCCACAGGGAAACTCTGCGTGTGCACATGTGGGTGCATGCATGCGTCTCTGTGTGTTAGAACCGGTCTGGTGGGTCTCTCTGGGTTCTGTGGTTGGTTGCCATGGTTAAGGTCGCGTTCTCATCTTTCTGCGAAACACGGCATGTTTGAAGGTTGTTTATCAGGATAGACGGACTGATGGGAGGGCTTCTCCGTGTCACAGTGTGTTAAAACGTGTTCCACTGCAGTTTATCTCTGTTTTTATGCCTCAGAGACCGACTGTGTTCTCATGCTGTGGCTGTGTGGGCAAGTATGTTATCAACAGCGAGAGCCACAAGGCCCCTAAAAACATCCCAAGCAGCTTATCTGTTGGTTTCAAGGGAAAACTCAGGGTTAGCTGGTTAGCATTGTAGCTTCAGGTTGTGAAAGAGAAGAGTATTGGTGAAGTAGCAGACTGAGTGTAGATTACAATCCCGATGACACACGGACCGTAGATGACTAAATGTGTCCGCAGCACTCAAACAGATAAGTGACCAGTGTAGAAAACTGCAGACATCAGTGATAGTTGGAACAGAACCAGATCTAAAAATAAATCTTCAATAAATCCTGTCGCAATCAGCTGATTTTGAAAGCAGGGTCCTCTTGTCTCCTCTCTGGTGATTCCTCATGACCGGTTTCCCCGGCAGCCGAGGAACTGTTGACGTCTTGGGCATCATGTGGCTTTCAAAGCACACGCGCAACACACACAGACACAGATCACAAGACGACTTACTGGGTGCTGACTTTATCTAGTTTCCTAAGGTCAGCTCTGTGTGTCAGTTTGCTGCAGAATGTGCAGAAATGAGGAGCCTGGAATCCGTTTGCTCCCTCCTGACCGACTGATTGACTGGTCTGCTGGTCAGTTAATCAATATAAAGAGATAGCGAGAGGGAGTTGGGGGGCTGGTGTTGTCGCAGACTGGAAGTCAGTCTGGATTTGATGCACAATAAGAGTGCTGTAATGGTTTTTAAGGGTACCTTCACCCTCGAAGTCCACGAGGAATCCCCCAGACTGACTTTACAGTTAAGGTTTTAGAGGTGGTGATCAGAAGTAACCACGAGAAGCTAATGTCGGAGCCCTTTGAGAGATTTGCTGTGTTGTTGTTTTTACGTTTACTGCAGAGGAATAAATCATGTCCATGAGTTCAGCATCGTTTCTCAGACACGCACACTACAAATTAGTGCCCATTAGGCTCGCTGATGCTATAATGCCGTCGCCAGCTACATGTGTGAGAGGCACAAACTGGAACTGCGGCAGCGAGCGCCCGGCTTTTCATACTTGACTTTGGAAAATGTTGTCGCTCGTCGTCAAGGAGAAAACAGTACCTGCACATGAATTCCACATTAGAGAAAAAGTATTCTTGCAGTGAACAGACGCTTATTTGCAGATGTTCACATTCAGGGAGACGCCAGGGAGTCGACTCAGAGGAAAAGTAAACACAGGAACAACCGGGGACCAGAGAAAAACGACACACAGACACACACTCACAAGCCTTTCTGAAAGGGCCACATTATGAACGGTGATGGAAGCTGGAAAGTTTGGGTTCAGGAGGAGAGGGAACAGTTCTCTCTCTGTCCATCTGCCCTTGTGTTGGTGGAAAATGGGGGTAAATTATAAACGAGTGGAGCGGCTTTTTATTCTCTTTCCATCCAGAGACGTTTATGGTTCATTTTATTCATATTATCAATTATTCAGATCTTTAACATGTTTTATACAATGGAGCAAATCTAACTAGTTCACATAGAAAGAAGCATAGAAACAACAACATAGAGAAAAGCTTAATAGTCAGATTTAAAATACATACACCAAAAATGATGCAACTTTAACTTTAGTGTGTTCATCTGGTTGTGGATTTTATTACTTGTGTGCTTGTCTTTAGCATTGTGTTGATAACTAGCATGACACGTTAGCTTGAACGCCGGCTGTGTGATTGTTGCTATGGCGCTGGCACCAAGTGTCGTGCACAACCACCGTTAAGCGTAAATCCAACACAAGTGAATTCAGTGCACGTCTCCTGGGATGAAGTATGTATCTGTATCAGTACGTGTCACTGAAGCTCTTGAATGGGAGCAGAGTCTTTTGCGGCGGCAGGTTTAAGGAGCCCTGTGGACCGTTTGACCTCTAGTAGCGCTGTGTGGCAATGTTTGTGCACAATCACGTGTGTGACGTGACTCGTATTCCTGCCAGGGGCTCATCAACAGGAAGCGGTGCCAAGTGAGGTAGCGACGCACCAGCGAAACAGGAATCAAGTTGGAGAACGTGGAGTGAAACAATGCAGTTCCCCATTAAAAATGCATAAAAGATCTGCTTTGCCAACTGTTTTATGAGGAAGTGTATGCAGTCAAGAGAGTTTTTTTTTTTTCTGTCAGTCGTCCACAATCTTTTGATCATGCAGTGTAGTCGAAGAGACGCGGCACGAAACAAATTATCAGCTGTCCCACTTCTTGTTGATCGTGTAGACACGTAGTTTGCAGAGTTCTTTCCAGATGAACACAATTAAAACCAAATCTGAGAATCGAAAACAAACTGCCACCCGTACCAAGTGTGTCTGATCTTGTCAGGTTACATTTTTCTCTGAAGTAATCTCCACTCGACTCTGAGATCCATTGAACATGTCTGAACACAAACGCCCACAGTGCCACACACACACACACACGCACGCTCTCTCTCTGACTGTCACACATGTTGTATTCATGTGCTGCTAAAGAACAAAAACAAATCTATATCATGTAGACAGGGCTGGGCACTATACTCGTACTGAATTGATGTGGTTTTTGCTGAATGTAAAACCTGAGTAATTAGCATGATTAATAAAGACTCTTCGGCTTATTCCACTGAACTAAGTGTTTCTCCTAAACCTGCCTGTTCACCTGTTTATTCAAAGTCCAGTGAAGCTCAGCTCAGTGCGCAGAACCTCAAACTGGATTAAAGATTCAAAGTTTATTGAAATTGAACGCACCATGTGTCCTAATCGCACCAAATTTGACACTGCACTTCCTTGGGCCCTTGACAACACGCAGACCAAGCGTGAAGCCGGTGAATGGTTCTTAAGAAATGCGAGCCACCACAGACTGACTGACATTTCTGCAATCATGGAATAGTTTAGTGACGCCTTGTTCCCCTCTCCGACGGTTAATCCAAAAACGAAAGCACAAGACGGTGCAGAGTAACTTTATTACCCTCACTGTTGTAAACGTCCATCGCAGTTTACTGCTTCAACTTTGAACCCCGAAGAAACTCCGAGACTGAACCAGACTGTAAATGTCATGTAAAACTCTGGTGCTGAGGGGGGGGGGGGTCTCCACTTCCTCCCGAGGGGCGCTGCCATAGTGCCGTGCGGTACGGACGTAGAGTCTCTGTGTTGATGTCCCTCTTATAAACCCACTCGCTAGGCAGTCTCAGCCAAGTCTCAGTCAAACCTGACGCCCACCGATCCACCTGGTCATGTTTTTAATGAGTTCAGATCAAACCAGACAGGATTTTGAAACATCTCCTGCATCTCAATTTAGACGTCTCTCAGGTCGCAGCATTAAAGACTTTAAACCTTCTCTGTGCTCAGAGTTTTAAGTGCAGAAGGGAGGGAAAGGCAAATACAGCAAACACACCTCGCCACACCTTAACGATTAACCCAAGCCACATACCTGAGTGTGTGTGTGTGTGTGTGAGAGAGAGTGTCCACATTTCTGCACACGTTCGTGTGGGTGTAGCTGATAATTAATGTTTTGTTTTCTGAGGAGTCCCAACATGATGGACGAGGAAAGGAAAAGGGGATGGATTAAAAGGGAGAGAGAGGGAAGGAAGGAGGACGCTTAGAGGACATAGAGGGAATGAGAGAGGGAGGAGAGGATGTACAGAGGCAGATGGAGAGAGGGAGGATTGATGAGTTTTTGTTGGAACCAAGGAAAGGAAAAAGAGAGAGAACTGCTGCTACGTTGACAGAAAGGGGAGGAGGGAGGGAGGGAGGGAGGGAAGGAGTGAATGTATAAAACGAGAGTCGTGTGTAAAGTCAGTCCAGGTTTCACTCTGACATCACTGGAGATGGCGGATGAACACACACCTGATCGTTCACTGCTTGTTCCTTACTTTATGTAACTCAGCTGTGAGTCAGCACTGCAGCCTGTGTGTGTCCGTGTGTGTGTGTGTGTGTCCCCCGTGCAGCTCTCAGATTTAGATATTCAAGTGAGTCAGTGTGAACTCACTGTTTTAAATCTGCTGTGTCACTTTGTTCCATCACAGAACAGAATGATATCTATAGTCACTCTGACAATGACAAGTATTTTGATTAATCTGCCAATTATTCAGAAAAACGCTCGTGAGTGACAAAGAAGTGTCATACAGACCGGGTGCCAAGAAACTATTTGTGTGTGTGTAGAAATGTGTGTCACACAAAACATATACTCAATATAAAGTGAATCCTGCAACTTTAATGCCTTTTTAAAAATATCCCCCAAAAAATCCCTCAGTGTTTTTCTGTGTTATGATTGAGAGTCAGCTGCTCAGCATTTGGTGTGTTGTTTTTGTGTGTCTGTTATGTTATAATGTGTTTGCTTAGAACATATTGGGAGTTGTGTGTGTGGTGCTTACACGCAGTCACAATACTTATTATTGTCCCATGAAGTGCATCAGTGTGTGTGTGTGTGTGAAAATGTTGTTGCATCCAATTAACTGCGGCTGGTTATGAAATGAACTGATCTCTTACATCATTCATTAAAGTATTGAGACACGTACACACACCCATTGTTTCCAAACGCATTACAACACTCCTAGATCTTAATCAGATTGATTTTCAATAACACCACTTTATGAAGCAATGATAGCACGCACACCACACACACATTCACATTTTGAGTAATTGTTTCAGCCCTAATGTGTTTACAAGCAAATATTTCTTGACAATGAATACACCTATTAGACCCAGTTATCTCAAAATACATTTTATTTTGTAGTTTCAGTGCTACAAAGTGAGCTTTATTTTGAAAAACGTATTGTTTTCAACACCAATTTTGGATTCTTTTCAAAGTAAAACTCACCTGAATGTTGTGTTGTTTTCCAGGGGCCACGAAGGAGATCGGCTCGGCCCTGACCAGGATGTGTATGAGACACCGCAGCATCGAGTCCAAACTCAAACTGTTCACTACGTAAGACACACACACACACACACACACACACACACACACACACACACACACACACACACACACACACACACACACACACACACACACACACACACACACACACACACACACACACACACACACACGGTAGCACTGCATTTGTTATCTACAAGCGAAGCAGGTGAAGGTGTGAATGATTGCCAACTCATCAGACAGTGTGGGAGCTTGACTCCATAATTACTCATTATACGTGACAGTGACAGAGTGTGTGTCTGTGTGTGAGACAGACACAGAGAGAGAGTATGCAGGAGTTGCAGGTTGTCCTGGTTTCACTTGTCAGTACTGTCAGTACTGTCTGTCGTTAGAGAAACACACACATTTTATTAGGTCACTTGAACAACAGCTCTGTCACAGACTTGATGTCTGCAACATTCGGTTCAGTTGAACATGTTTATGTATGTTTTAGCATTGAGGTCATCAGCTGTTTTGTTGGATGGATGACTTACTTTTTAAAGTTAACTGCTTCATATTGTGCTTCTAGTTTTTCTGCCTCCCTCTCTTCAATAAGTCGGACGAAGAACCATAAACACGTCGTCGTTTCAAGACGTCCACAGTTTAATCCCGTTATCACAGTGTAAATTATAGTTATTATCCAAATTGTGTTGTTGTAAATTCCACTGCAGCGGCCTCTCCTCAACTTTGTCCTCTTGTGCTCTTAACTTTATTAACGCATGCAAGTTAGCACATGCAGATTATGGGGACACTTTGGAAACACATTGGATAAAATGTGTTAGACGGTTGCATTGTATAGTTGTGACGGACATGTGAGAGCACATACCTCAGCTAATGACTCTTAAATTTCAAGCTGCACTAATTTAGACACTCATATTTAGCAGTTCCGCAAAAAAAATCCTCTTTTTCCATCAACATCCATTAATTATTATCTGAGAAATCAACAAAAT
Organism: Reinhardtius hippoglossoides; assembly: GCA_006182925.3. Taxonomy (NCBI): domain Eukaryota; kingdom Metazoa; phylum Chordata; class Actinopteri; order Pleuronectiformes; family Pleuronectidae; genus Reinhardtius; species Reinhardtius hippoglossoides. Next base: position 26,838,130 of record CM031672.1, read on the forward strand.
GTTTAAAAATGCTCTATCTCCCCTTATCTCATCTAAAAGAAAGATCCACACCAACATTTAATGGGTTCTTCCTGACTTGATTTGTGTAATGTTGCTTACAAGCAAACAAACAAACAGACGGGGGGGGGGGAATGTAACCTCCTTGACGGGGATCAAATTCTTACTCGACCTGCCAGAGAATAATGAGCTCAAATTATACTCGAACTCAAGTTTATAGGATTAATTCAAGACAAAGGGCTTAAATTTAACGACAGACTCTTTATCTTTTCTCTCAGAGCTCTCTCAGAAAGTCTCATCACTCCGCTGGAGTTGAAGATGGAGGAGTGGAAGAAAGCGGCCAGTCAGCTGGACAAAGATCACGCCAAAGGTATGAACCACGCTTCCACGTGCTCACGCACAAACCTGCACAGACGAACACATTCTCCTCACCCTCTGCACGTTTTTTTTTTTATTTAAGAGTATAAAAAAGCCCGGGCAGACATCAAGAAGAAGTCGTCGGACACCATCAAACTGCAGAAGAAGGTGAAAAAGGGTAAGAAGAACGTCCGTTACCTCCAACCTCGGCTTCGTCTCACATCCACGAGCTTGTCAGCTGCACAACGCAACATTAACTCCTCAGCCACTTATTTTATTAGTCAAAAGCAAAGAGAAGGAAGAGGAGAGTACATTATCTGCTCAGCTGAAGAACTCTGAGCTAGTTTACTTCAGAGGAGGAAGCCACCTGCTGAATATATATATAAACCGTCTTCCACAGAGTGAGATAATCCTCCTCAGCAAACATGAGGCGTCTGTTTGATCCTGCCCTCACTGTGCTGAGATCAGTGTTTTCAGATCTCCGCTGTGTTACGCTATGCTCTGCCTCCTGCCTGTCACCCAACACCCAGAGGGAGGAAATAATCCCCCTGGAACATGCGTCCTCCCTAACTTCACTGCCACAGCTCCAGGTTAACTTCATACTGCTTGGTTTAACACTTTCTCTCTGCACTTTAGAGATCAAAACCTGAGTTTTACCCTCCTGGTATCATGAAAGAATAGATTTTATTCATCTGTTTCATGCATTTAGTGCTAAATATTCCACACTTTACTCCCTCTGGATACAGATTTTTCAAATGCAGCGTTAGGAGGATGGAGCCATTTTGCAAACATGAGTAACAGGATGTTTTCAGATACAGAGACAGGGTTCTCCTCAAGGAAACAATGGCGTTGATATTTCGTACATAACAGCAGTGGCTTCCTGCTTGGATAACGGAAATGAAGGCGTAAGAGAATATATCTGAAGGGTTTACAAGGTAGGGAAAGATGAAATACTACATCTCAGACTTTTCTCAATTTAATTTTTAAAGCAGAAGCCTATTTAAATCTGTAATGTCTTTGAACCATTACCACATTCCGATTGTTTGAGGAGGTTCTGTGTCGTGATGCCTGGAGTGTTGGTTGTGTCCATAGCAGCAGAGACATATTGCCAGGCAGGCAGATACCTGGGCAACACCTTTCCCCCCCCCCCGCCATCAAAGTGACACACCCCGTGGTTACCATGGTTGCACCTTTTTCCTGCCATCCTGTAACTACGGAGACTGAAAGCTCGTCAGACTTCAGACAGACTCACGTGGAAGAAATAGCATGGAAACGCCTGAAAACGTGTACAACACACACACACACAAATCAAAATGATACCTTCACGTCTTTATACAAATCTCCTCGCTGTCCTCCATCTTAACAAATCCAACACACAAGTGCACAGACACAGAAATAGACCATACGCACACACACACACACACACACACTCTAACACACAGTCTCATTTCAGACCCGCCCATGGTAAACAGAGATGTCTGATGTGGGTTTGACATCTCCGAACATGTTTTCTGCTATGTGCCTCTTTTTCCTTCCTCCAGTCTCCTGCTTCTTTTCTCCTTTTCACTCTCTTTTCTCTCTCGGTCCGATCGACCATCACGACCTTTCTAGCACAAAATATTTCTGAAATCGATTGAAATGTTTGTTCAACAACTTGGATCTCTCGTTTTCAAAGTTTCTACCATGTCTTCTATCGGTTATTATGAAGCTACTCAAAATATACTAATCGATTTTAAGCATTCAACCTGATCCTAGCATGTTCGGTTTAAATTAACATTATATTAAAGTCATGAGGGAATAAAAACAGCAGCACCCAGAGGATCAGGATACATCCCATCTGAATTTGTGCTTGGTTGTGAATCATGTTTTCAGTAAAGTCATCTTCTGAGATGTGGGAATATAGACGCACCACCATAAATCTGACAGGATAGGAAATATGGGACGTGGTTGAACAGGCTATAAACAAGCAAATTTATCCAGTTGATGTAAAACACTTATATTCGGAGGTCGGCCTGAAGGCGAGGACATCTGAAAGGTTCGCAGTCCTCCCTCGTCGCACAGGACAACTGTAGGAAGACGATTACACAGCGAGTGAAGGTTTGAGCATAACATTGGTCTGTAAACTGTGATGGATGTTTACAACAGATGTTTTTGAGCAATGGTTTCGCAGTTCTTTTTAAGTCTGTCTCACTGAAGCTCAGGTGTTAACTTGGTGAGCAACATTTTATACGTCGTGATCAAATGTGCAGAATTATGACCCGTGTGCGGCGATACTGTGAGGAAGCAAACAAAACAGATGCAAAGACAGTCCACAGCCACGACTTCACAAACACACGGCCATGAGAACCTTCTCCTGCAGTGTACTAAAACAGTTTCTGTACACTCACAGTATAATTATCCCTGTTGTACAGTGGTGTGTGTGTGTGTGTGTGTGTGTGTGTTGACTCCATATAATAAGTAAGGACAGACAGACGGACTAAACTGCTGCCGGTAAAAGGAAACTACTCCACACACAAGTCCGGTTATTTTCAACCTACAACTTTTTGTGTGCAGACACATATTACAGACATGGTGTGTTGTATCACAGTCTCACTTACAACTAATACTACTTTATAGTTTCTATCAGTTGTTTCGGATGCGGGTATTTCCTGGAAACTCAGGTTTTGCCGCAGCGTTAAAACATCTTCCTCTAGTCGTACGGTTTGTTCCTGTCTTTCCTTCCTCAGTTCACTTCAATTCTTTTTCCTTCTGTTGACTGTTGCAAAAATATAAATACTGGAATGGAAAGAGAAACGCCGTAACCGTAAACATCTGCTCCTTCACTAATCATCCCATATGATTTTCTCTGTGTGTGCATGTGCGCCTGCTCTGTCATTATGTGGTGCGTAACCACTTCAGATAGGGAATCTCCAACCGCTCAGATACAGAGAGAGACGGATGACTTGAGGAGAGTCGAGGCAAATGAAAGGCAGACATAAAGGTGCTGTTGGTTATCCCGTCTTTCGTTGGGATGTAAAACGAGACACGCCAGCGCTGTCACGCTTTCAAAAACTTCATGTATAGGAAGCGCTGTCCCGGGATGACACCAAGATGAACAGACTGATCTCACAGTGATTGTCACTGTTTTGTGCAAAGTCTAAACATAGACGCTCCTAATCAAAAAACATTCAATATATAAACGAGGAAGTGTTTTCAGCTCATTGTGACACTAAAAGGACAGAAAGCTACTGTGGAATGAGGCAGGAATCAACACATAAGCTGCTTTCAGACATCGGTGAACTCCAGAACACGTCCAAGTGGGAACACGTGAGAATACAGCAGGAAATGTCTGGAGAATTTACACCAAGAAGGGGAATCCGTTGATTTCCAACACGAGACAGATACGGTCTCAAACGAGACGTCAACAGATTTTAGGCTTTTCGATGTTCCAGAACTTTTACAACTACAAAAACTCAAACAACACACTGGAGGAAAGGAAACACTAAAAAAACACATGTCTCCTTTTAAAGGGAGAGTTAAGACGAGAGTGAGGAGCAGACGGAGATGTCAAAGGAGGTGAAGCGTGTAAAATGATCTCATTTGAATCTGGAAGCAGTTTTTGCATACAGCTGCCTCGAGTCCAACCTGCCTCAGAGAGCGAGAGCCGCACCGCGTCACGTCAAACACCTGAACCCAGCTACCTGGCCTCCTGTTGATGACATCATCAGTGTGTGACGCACATGGTCTAGACTGTTGCATGAATAAGACTTTATAGCGACAGTAGCACAACATAGAAACTGTGAGAGCTCGGCTATTTGAGGAAGTTAGTCATGGTGATGAACCGCAGGCGTCAGCAGAAAGTAAACGAACCGTGACAGCTGTTTGCCATCATCTGGAACATAACGCAGATCATCATTTAAAGTCATCACTGGTAGAAGTGGTAGAAGACCCACTTGGTTCCATCCCTGCACTTTCTTTCTGTTTTGGCCAACACATTTTGGATTAAGTTTAATTTACCTCTGCTAATGAGGTCATGTTTTCATTGTTGCCATTTGTCAGCAGAATTACTCAAACTCCTAAACACCAATTTCCATAAAATGTTGTAGATCCAAGGATAAACTATGAAATTAGGATCGTATCCAGGATTAGTTTTCCCCGTGTCTTTAACGTGGCGAGAGGCTGTTAGCTCCTTCAAACACCCCTCTAGTTATTCTTATGTCCCTATTACTTCTTCACATACGCTGTCAGTACGTCTTCATTGATTCACAAATCTGAATTGAATCGTATGCAAAACCTACTGGACCCAATCAGATAACTTAACCCCTGTAGCTGAACACGTCATGAACACATGACGGTTAGATTCCCTCTGAAACCAGATGTTGGAACAAATCCCCACATCATCCACAGGATCCGCAGACCCGGCGAACCAAACCTCATCGTTCTCCCTCTCTCAGTGGCTTGTTCACAGTGTTGGTGATTCCTCACTTTACTCAGCCTGAGGCCACACTACCTGTGTGACGGAGGAATGTTAACCGACTGGTTTATCGCTGTAGAACATGCGACTACGGAGGCCCTCGAATATATGAGCGGTCGTAACTGCTGGTTTCACTCTTCATTCCTCGAGTCTATCTGCACCTGCACTGTGGTGGTTTTAAACAATTAGGAAAATGGTTTGTGGTGAACATGTTCCTGTTCCCTCACCCGGGATCATTCCTGGGGCTAGTTAGTTTTTGCATTAACTTAGTTTCCACCAAATGGGAAGAATTAGGGACTATTTTCCACAGCGGATAAACTCATTAACTCATTTGGTGCTAAAGTTAATATCCCTGCAGCAGGAGGTTTATGTGGGATCGAGTCCAAAAATAATCTGCGTGTGTTGATGAAGACACGTCAGTTTGTGTCATTGATGTGTTCTTAATAGATTTTACACTCTTGAGCTCTAGAGAAATAGATAATGATTGGCTCAAGAAGTAGAGCGGAACGCCCACTAATTGGAGGGTCGGCGGCTCGAGACCCGGCTTGTCCGGTCAATGGGCCGAAGTTTCAAGACGACAAATTGCTCCTAATGAATGTGTCGGCGGCTTGTGAATAAGAATGAGAGGCTGATGAAGCGGATAGCCTTTTATTTTATGTTCTCATTAGGAATAAATCCAAAACCTGTGACCAAGACCTGCGGTGTTATTTTGAACTGTGAGCTGGAAAATGACAAACATGATCTTCCTAACGAAAACTCAAATCCAGAAGTGGCAGACTCTGCTGTTTGACTCACAGACTCTCTGAGGGAAGTGTCGTCTGCGTCCACAGCGATGGGAAAAGGTTCCTCTCGCCACACTAATTCCTCCGAGTTACTTTTGTCTGATTGAATTAGGATTAAGTTACTTGGATTATGGCTGACACTGCGCATCACGTTTGTTGGCTTCTCAGTCGCTTCTGTGCGATTTACTGCAGAGTCCGATGCGTCTGAGCTTTGGGAACAACGGCGACATAATCGCCCCCCTGATCCCCTTCTCCAAGTCAGAGCGTGATAATTAAGGTAACGTCCATATAATGACGTGAAATGCTGGAGATCCTGTTTAGAAACAAACACGAGAACGTTTTACAGCTGCTGAGAATCTGCTGCATGTGAACTGTGCTTCACCTTTAACAGAGTGAAGGGGTTGAGTCCGTGCAGGACAGAGCTTCTGACTTCAGGTCTCTGTGTTTTCGTGGGGGGGGGGGGGGCGAGCCAGAGCCTTGAAGAAACAGTCTGACAGCACACAGCGCGTCTGTGTTTCCACACCGGCCCGACGTCAGGCAAACCAACAGCTCGCCGACACTGAGCTTCTGTTCCCGACGTGGAAATTACCCTCTGTCCTCCCTGTGCTCTCACTCACCTGAGTGAACAGGCTGTGTTTGGGTTGAGCTTTATGACACAAAGTCTGCAGTGTGTGTCCGTGTGTGTGTGTGGCTGTGGAAACGGCTTCTCACTGTTTGGAACAGGATTTACTGTCCGAGACGCTGCTTTTCAGCTCTTTGCTCTCTCGTGACTTCACAAAGACGATCTGTGTATCTCACGGTGGCTGGAGAAGTATCTCGAATTTTCAACCTGGAGAAAGTTCTGGTAATTCAGGGAATCTGGGATTTCAGATGTTAAATGTAATCTGTCCAGTAAATGAAGCCAAAATATCCTGGACGGCCATATCTTGCATTTGAAGTCAGAATCTGCACAGTAGCAATCAGGGGGTGGAGCCATGATATCGAGGTCCCGCCGATGCACACACTCGACCAATCACAAGTCAGTGGCAGCTGTCAATCATGACGTTTCATCCTGTTTTTAAAGCATCAAATAACGAATTAAAACCAAACTTATTAGAAACACGACCACTTGATAAGAACTACCTAAAACGACTGAAGCCATCTTTTTAGAATCATTTATTTAACATAATACGTTTTAATTTGGTCCACGTCCCATCTGCTTACATGGAGGAGCCAGGGAATGACTTATACTACAGCCAGCCACTAGGGGGTGATATATAAATGCTCTGGCTTCAACGTCAGTGGTTCTGCATCAAAATTTTACTCGTACAATTTTTGTAATTCTTTAAAAGTGGTATTGTTTTATAAACTGGTCACATGTGAAATATTAAAGCTGTCAAATGTATAAAAATAACAGTATTTCTTATGTAGTGAAGTGAAGTATAGATTAGCATAGATTCACTACAAACGCTTCATTAATAAATTGAATATGATAGAAAATAAACCCTGCAGCTGGCTCTGTGCTTTGTTCCTAAACTCCTCTGCATTGATGGAAATCTTCGCTCCCTCACTCCACCACCTCTGGACCTATTTGTACATTCAGTGGGCGGTTCCACAGCTGGGTGGTCTGCAGGTCGGCGCTGCGTGTGTCCGCTCTGTACCTGCAGGTTCTCACCCACCAGGCTCCGGTCGGATCGGCACCCGACCGCACGGTCACGGCTCGGCTTTCGTCCGATGGTTAGAAAACACGGTTCCTGACATTTAGGTCTCGCGTGTATCAAGTCGTCGGTTTCCTGACTCTTGAAAACTAAATCTGGGCAACCACTTTATATGACGCTCGGAGAAAGGTTCAACATAGATAAAAAATGTTTTTAGAACAAATAAACTCCTTATTCACTTATTAAAGCTCTTTAAAAAAAACGTATCAACTTGTTGAAACCCTGAATTATATTAAATCTCCGTTTTGAGTTGTGGACACACAAGCAGGATTTAGTGACATCACTGGTTTGGGAACCAATCCTGCTTCAATCTGCAGCTTTAACAAGTGTGATGTGGAAAAGTGAAGCCTCCAGTGTGCAGCAGTTAAGGATCCTTAGAATAATAGTTCTGATGTTGTAATACATTTCCAGAGGGCGTCTTTAGGATTTTTAATATCGGCACACAGATATTATATTATTTTCCTGGCACATTCTGTCAAAATTCAGCAGTGTAAAGATGTTTGTGGAGAGAAAAGCTCTTTTACAGGAACATGTTCACACTCACAGTTACACACATTCACACCTGGAAGCTTCCAATACGACAGGTTTCTAAAGTTCTGCTTCTCTTCCACGTTTACCAACCAACCTTCATCCCACTAATCTCAGGATTGAATCCAGGTTTTTGGTCCTTAACACTGAAAATGTCTGATCGTTAAACTTGTCTCTGACCAGCTGGAGTCACGAGGACTGTTTTGAATTCGGGATGAAAGGCCACAAAATATCTTCTGTCTTCAAATCCTCCGGTTGGTTTTTGTGAAAGTGGTTTCTGTCTAAGAAAGTCCGGAGGTTTTCGGAGGCGGTGAACCGGGTTTCAGGACGGGATCACGCCAGTCCAGTAAACAATGTAGTAAATCACATCAGAGACGGAAACATTTCTCATTTCTGCTTCTCTTTCTTAAATTCTTTCCTACTTCCCTTCTCTGGTAGTTTCCCTTACGTTTAGATTATTGAGATATAAATATGCAATAGATTTGGCGTTAAATCACAGAAGTGCTTCAGACTCAGACTCAGACACAAGGTCAGACAGCACATGTGGGACAAACAGCTGATGCCGCTGTTACATGAGGTGTTATTCTGACCCCTGCTGGTAGAAACTCAGTGTTGCAGTCTGAGTCTGTGTATTGATGATGACTGACACTATTGTATATGTATGTAAAAAAGAAAAATCCTACAATGTACTCTTTGTTGCAGCTTTATCCAACTTTATATTTACTTTCATACATTTTTATCTGGGTGGTAATCAGAGTAAATACTTAATATTTTGTCTTTTCTATCAATCATAGAAGAGTAGAGTAACATCTATATGTTAACTAAGAGTTAGATAGTGGTGACTATACAACCTGTGTGGTTTTGTCTGAACAACAACAGTCAATTTGAATCAATGTGACCTCACTTCCTTCCTGAATCTTGAAATTCCGGGACATGATACTGGCTGGTTTTCACTTCAGCCCCCAGGTCAGTTTCCTAACATCAGTTCCTCTTGTGTGTGTGTGTGTGTGGTAGGGAAGGACCAGGCGCGGGGACAGCTGGACAGTGCACTGCAGGACGTCAACGTGCGCTACGCTGTCCTGGAGGAAACGGAGAAGCGAGCCGTGTGCAGGGCGCTGATAGAGGAGAGGGCGCGCTACTGCAACTTCGTCACCATGCTGAAACCTGTCCTGGTCAGTCCGTGTGTGTGTGTCTGTGTGTGTGTCTGTGTGTTGATTCAAAACCACCAATACAGGTCTGAGGCAGCCTTTGAAGCCTTTTATACAACTGTCATCAACATCATTGTGTGTGTGTGTGTGTGTGTGTGTGTGTAGGACCACGAGATCAACATGCTGGGGAGGTGACCCACCTTCAGGCCATCCTGGGAGATCTGATGAACCTGACAGCTGAGCCCAATAAACTTCCTCCAGCCAGCGAGCAGGTCATTTCGACCTGAAAGGTTCTGATTTCAACTACAGCTACCAGACGCCTCCAGCTTCTCCAAGTGGCACACTGTCCAGGAAGAGCAGCATCAGCAGGTAACACACACACACACACACACACACACACACACACACACACACACACACACACACACACACACACAGAGATACCACTTACCTGTTTTATTATTATTTATTATCAGTCTGCTGCTTTCTTCTTTTTTTACTCCGTTTCAGTTGTGCCTCATTGATAAAAAAGACAAATATAAACTAAAACAATGACAGACTAATGCAAAGGAAGAAAAAGGAAATGTAGTTTAAAACTAAAAACCGTCTCATAATGGTTTAATAGCAAGTCATCAAAAACTGGAAACACTTTATGTTTTAGACCCCTTCTTCTTATTTGATTGACATTTCAGTTTCTGTCTGCCTTTTCGTCGCCATCAGTCAGAGCTGCAGCTAAAGATTTTTTTTTTTACTATTGATAATTCTGCCATCATCGTCTCATTTTCCCTTTTGTTGATCTATGAAATCTTGAAAAATTGCTTGAGTTTATTATCACAACAGTCACTAATTTTTTGTAACTGACCAATTGCTGCAGCGCTTCTGTCAAGTCATTAAGTTTTCATGTTCGTGTGTTTTCAGTAACTACCAGTTGGGATCTGTGAGACACGTTCCCTCACTGGACTCTATCAGCTGTGCTGTGGATGGAGTACACACCCAGGTAAACACACACTCACACACTCACACACTCACTCACACACCACACACACACACACACACACACACACTCACACTACTGATTTACAGTTCGGTATCTGAACTCGTGAGGATCTCAAAGTTACAGTAAATGTACACCACATACTGAAATGTTCTTTTTTAGCTCTTTCCCTTGTTTCGGCCCCAGTTCCAGCGGAGGGAGATGTTAAAGGTGAAAGTCCTCATAAGGTGGAAACAGTTTTCTGTACACACACACACACACACACACACACACACACACACACACACACACCACACACACACTGCTCTAATCCTCTCCTGTGTGTAGCGCTGCTCCTCCCCCTATCTGCGGATTGGCTGCGATGAAAGTGGGCGCTCCCTCAGCGAAGGGAACTCCCCTTCTCACCTCGGTCGTCAGGGCAGCCGTGGTCGCTATGGTTACGCTGCTGGCCATGGCCATCAGCCCACGCTGAGCCGCGTTAGCCGCAGGGATATGACCACAGTGAGAGAAAAAAACTACAACTATTACATCCCTCCCGACCCGGCGTGCCGTCCTGTGTCCTTGCCGTGTTGTGTGTGAAACCTCCTCCACTTCACCTCATCTCCAGCTGTTCCCTCGTGTTTTCAGCCGCTCACACGAGAAGAGATTTGATTCTCGTCCTCTGATTCCACTTTTTGTTTCATCCATTCCAAATGTCTGAGATTGAACCACATATACTTTCTAATCCAGCACCAGCTTCATCCCGTGTTGTTATTTTAAACTTCGTCGTTAAAGTCATTCCATTAACGTTAGTGTACATGTACAGTGATGGTGCTGTCGGTGAGTGTACGTGTATTAATGGTCATTTACATCTTTAAATGTTTTTATTTCACCGTCTGTACTCGTCACTCATTGTCTTTGACGGTTTAGTCTTTTCTTTCTTTTTGGAAAAAGCTCAAAGCAGCAAAGTCTTAGGTTTTCAAACCTGTTTACCTCTTCACTACATTCCACTTCCTGTTTGCGTTCACCTCATCTTCCCCCTCCAACCTGAACCAGCCTCCGTCCCACCTCCAGCTGCCTCGTCACATCGCTCTCTCCTGTTGCCCCCTGTGTGGTGGAGATGTGGTGTAATGCTCCTTTACAGTGGTGTCATGTTGGTGTCGTGGCGTCTCGTCAGTGGTCATGTGATTACTTTTCCTTTTCCTTTTTTTAAACGAGATAGAAATGTGTTTGTTGCTCAGGTGGAAAAACTCAATCAAATCAAAAACACTTGAGTGACCTGTTCTTTTAAAGATCTGTGAAGAACGTAGAGTTTAGAGAATAGAGATGTCGGCCTTCCTTAACGTCCCTAAATATATTTTAGCCTTTTTTTAAACTCAAGCTTCACTTTGGATCCAAACTCCTCGGTTACATTTGGTTGTTTGTCATCAGCAGTTTTCTCTTCAGGAGGAAACATCTCTGTCCTGCACTTTCTGTTATTGGTGTGGACGCAGCCTCGGGTTCAAGCAGCGAGACCGCCTACTATTTAAAACCCTTAACTTTTAACTTTAAGTGCCGAGCTGGGAGGCAAAGAGAGGAATTATTTGTTGATTAAAGTTTGAGAACCTGTTTGAATAGATGTGCTAATTATAGATTATTTACCTGCTAACCTCTTTGTACCTGTTATTCCAAAAAAAAAAATCTGACACTTGATGAGGGACGTCTGTGAAGCCTCCATGTTGTTAGACTCTTGACCTGAGTGTTTACACCGACTGCTCGTGTTGATTCACTGACTGACTGGTTTATTTATTGCAGGACACACTGGGATCCAACAATCAGATTGCTGCTGGGGGAAGTAGAAGCCCGGAGAACGGGCTGTTGGCTCCACCACACAGTGTCTACGGAGAGAGAACACGAGCCATGTCTGCGTCTGGGAAGGTAAAACACACACACACACACACACACACACACACACACACACACACACACACACACACACACACACACACACACAACACAGACACAGACACACACAGACACACACAGACACACACACACACACACACTCACTGCAGTGGTGTTACTGGTGGGAGGAATTAAACGTTGGGAGATTATAAGAAGTGTCTTTATGTTTTGGGAATTGCCAAAACGACCAAAGTAACTTTTGCTGGAGCTCCTCTGTTTTACTAGAGTTAAGTTCATACACCTGATTTATAAATACATATCCGCCACTGGAGGGCAGCAGGAGACCAGAGAAGAAGAAAACCTCTGATCTCCTCTCCTTGTTTCCTTTTGTCCTCTGGTCTCATCTCCTCCTCTCCTTGTTTTCACTCTTACCCTCATCTGTTTCTTTCCTCTCTCGTCAAGTCCTCCTCATCTCCTTCTGTCCTTGTTCCACCTCCTTGGTCCTTTCTCCTCTGCCCCTCGTTTCCTTTCACTGACCTCACTTACTCTCTCCTCGTTTTCTTCTCCCCCTTCTTTGTTTCTTTCTCCAAATAGAATCTGTCATATTTAGGAAAAGTTTTAATACAAACTAATAAATCAAAACCGTCTCTCGTTCTCTCAGTCTTGCTCGGCCCGGGATCAGCTGGCGTTGACCCTGGGTGCGTTGAATTCGGACGCCCCGAGAAGCAGCCGGGACTCTCTGCACTGCTCCAGCGGCTACAGCACCCAGACCACCACCCCGTCCTGCTCCGAGGACACCATACACTCGCACAGTACGTCAGCGCTCCTCTGTTGTTGTACTTGTATTTCCTGTTTTTGTTTGGATGAAGCTTCTGTGTGTCAGTTCCTCTCTGGTTTTCTCGGTTAAACTTCCTTCCTTGTCTTCCAGCTGTAAAGAGAGATCCTCCCCTCTATGGTAGGTCTCTGTCTACCTGTCCCTTCATCTGTCTGTCTGCCTTCTTGCCTGCGTGTCTCCGAGCTAGGGTCTAACTGCATGTCCTCAACATCCGCACGCAACATGGCGCCGCTCTATTGAATCTCTTGAGTTTTTCATTTTTCACAACTTAAATTATTTGTGCTCCGCTGAAACTGCAGAGATTAATTAGAGCGTCTTTGAAAACACTCGTTTGAAATGGCCAAATCATGAAGGATGTGCCAATCCAGTTTTTTAGCCCTAATCATGATCATTTAATACTGATATCTACCTTTTAAAATACAATACTTACTTGTAGTAAAATGTGTGTATCTGGTAGTTTTAAGGAAAGGTGGAAAATCCCTGCATCTTGTTTGAGAATGTCTGTATCTGCACTTATCACCAAAAGCTCTCTGATCTTGTTGTCTTCGTGGCATGGCTCCTCTTTTCCTTTCTGAGATAGTAGTCATAATCATTAGTAGTAATTATTAATGTGTGTGTGTGTCTGTCAAAATAAGCAAATTTTAGACTTAAGACCAGTTAAGACCGGCAGAACTTGTCAAAAGTTGTGTCCCCAGTTGGGAACAAGCTTAATCAGGGTGCGTCTCCAGGAAGTGATAGCATGTCTATGTAACGTCCGCGAGAGGGACATGTGACCACCTGAATGTCTTTCTGTGGTTGTAAGGATCATTTTTTGGCTGAGGACAAATAGTGTGCGTCTGATTATGTCAAGAAGTGTCCTCACAACTATAGAAAGACCAACGTGTGTGTGTGTTTGACCTTTTTAAACAGCCGGACAGTTTTACGTTTTATCCTCTTAAAGGGACGTTTGTGTCTGTTTTTAATTGTGTTATTCAGAACATTATGTTGAATATACGTGTGCGTGGCTTTAAAGTAATTGAGTTGCATGTTACAGAGACATTGAGTCACTGATGTAATTATGAGTTCCTGCTGTTGTCTGTCCGTCATTGAGACAATCCAGAATTAATCCAGAGTCCAGTTTGACTCTGATGACTAATGTGCTCGTCTGCCTGTTTCTCTGCAGTCGACTACGAGTGCATCTCTCTCCACGGAGACGCCGACTCCATCTCCTTACATCACCTGTCCCTCGGAAACAGCCAGTCCGACTTTGACAGGTCCTCGACCATCCCGAGGAACTCTGACCTCAGTTTACAGTACAGGAAGTTCGCTCAGTCCAAACGCCCCGCCTCCACCGTCAGCCTGTTGGCCGACCCCGAGTTGATTGGCGGGTCTGTCCGCCAGCTGCCGTCCCACACGGCGACCATCAGGCGCAAACCGTCGTCCAAGCCGACGTATCGCAGGGGAACAATCAGCGGAGGGGTGCCCATCCCCATCAGCACTCCGCAGGTCCCCATGAAAGCTGTCGGAGTAAGCGATGGTAGCGACGATAATGTTTTCAAAGCGCCCCCTGCTGTAGGAGCGGGAGGCTTAGGTCACAGCAAACTCTGCACGTCCACGCAGAGCCTCAGCGCCTTACCGCCCTCTTCCTCCCCGTACTACCAGCTGGTCCCAGGCCACATGCCCATCCCGGTGCCTGTTCCCACTGTACCTTCCCTGCCAGCAGACGGCAGCAACACCAGACAGCAGCAACAGAGACAGTACCAGCAGCAACTGCATCCGCATCCGCACAACCAACAACTCCAGATTCAGCAGCAGCAGCAATATTATCATCAGCAGCAGCAGCAGCAACATCAGCTGCATCTTCAGCAGCAGCAACTTCAGCAGCAGCAGTTCCAGCATCCGCAGCATCAACATCAGAAGCAGGAGCAGCTTCAGCAGCAGCAGTTCCAGCATCAGCAGGCTCTGCTTCAGCAACAGGATCAATATCAGAAGCAGGAGCAGCTTCAGAAGCTTCAGCAGCTTCAGCAGCAGGTCCAGCTTCAGCAGGCTCTGCTTCAGCAACAGGATCACTATCAGGAGCAGGAGCAGCTTCCACAGCTTCAGCAGCAGTTCCAGCTGCAGCAGCAGCAACAGGATCAATATCAGAAGCAGGAGCAGCTTCAGCAGCAGCAGAACCAGCAGCAGAAACAGAAGCTGCACCAGGCCCAGCTCCAGCCCTCCACTCCCCAGGCAGACCCCTCCTGGCCGGGCCACAGCACTCACCACCAGCCCCAGCCTCCTCCGCCCTCCAGCCAGGATCAGAACCCGGAGCCGCTGACCCAGGACGGAGGGGGAGGAGGGCGAGACATGCTGACCCTCATGAGAGGAGTAAAGCTCAAAAGGACCCTCACCAACGATCGCTCCGCCCCTCTTCTGCCTGCCCCAACCAATCACAAATGAGGCTGAGCGACAGACTGTTTTGCTTCCCAGGGGGTTAACGTTACGTTTAATGGGTTCAACGCCCAAAAGAGGCACCTGAGGGTGTTAGCACAGACTTTGCAAACACACTGACTAATCGCTGGTACTTGACGTGTATCGTGTTTTATTTTCTTCCCTTTAGGACGTTTTAGATTTCTGTTTTAAAACATTTTGAGACGTTGATGTCTTTTCCTGTTGCTGTAGCAACCGTCTTTCTGCTTTTTTCTGCTTTTTGTTTGCATTTTGATTGTGCATAAAGTTTTTTAGTTTGACCCAGTCTCGCCTAAAGAGCGGATTGTTTTAGTTAGCGCTCACCTCCTGGTCAGGTGATCGTTCTGCGGCTTGTTAATTGGCCCAAAATGAAGCTGTTAGTGTCTCAGATCCTTTTCGGTCCTTTGTGCGTTTGATTCGCCTTTTGCCTCCTCCTCCTCCTCCTCCTCCTCCTCCTCCTCCTCCTCCCAGTAGGAGGGTGGGGTTTAGTTATCAGTCCAGTAGCTCCACTGTGTCACGTGGTTGAGCCGCGGCGTGTGGAGCTTTTAATTTGCTTTAATTTGTCGTAGACCGTTTCATTCGGTCCCGGACACCTCAAAGAGTTGAACACAGAACCAGACTCTCCCTGAATAAAACATCCACTATTGTGTCTGTAGACTGTAAATATATCAGAACAAAGAAAGCTGAGGGAACACCCGGGGGGGGGGGGGGGGCTTGGGTGTTTCCGTCGTCTGAACTGAAACTTGAACTCGATTTCTTGATTTCCTCCCCGTTTGAGTGGCAGCAGTTTCCGGCTCCGGGACGACAAACGGTGCCACTGTTTGTGGAAAAAGGATTAAAAATGTTACTGCGGGCAAATGTCTGGTTTACTGTGTAAGTAATCATCTGGTTAACATGTGGAATGGTTGTAATCATGAAGAAAGGGGACGCTCCGGTTTGTTTGCAACTATTAGAGGCAACAAGAAAACAGTCGCTCTTAGAATAAAGAAAAAAGTAGAGTTGCTCATATGATGTGTTCAGATCTGTGATGTTTTAAGAGCAGACATGTTCGAACACTCTGCTACCACAGAACTTTTTAGATCTCAGTTTAATAACTAACGTCTGACCCACATACAATGTGTGAGGCTGATGATGAACACTAACGGGAAGCTTTCTGTTTTTGGCAAGATATATAAATCTGGTTTCTCAGCCCAGAGTTGTTCTGATACCATATTTCCCTTCCTGATCCAGATTCTGATACCTGGACTTTGCGTATCTGTGCTGTACAAAGAAAAAAATTAACCAAAATTAACAATAAGTTTATGAGATCTGCCTCATTAAAACGTGTGACCTCATCTTCCGTCACTGAGGTTCCGTTAAACATTTAAAAACATCTCGGGACATTTAGACTTTTAACTTTACATTTAAAAACAGTATTTATCTGCAGAGTTTGGTTTGGCTCCAGTAGCTGGTTCTATTTGGATCCTGTTCCCAAACAAGTGGGTTAAATCTGATCTCTCAGTTCACATGCGCAGTTTAATATTCTGGACTGTAGATTGAATCCGTTGCCTCTGAAAGTTGCTTATGGAGCGCGGACTTGGCGTCGGGACCAGTTTGAGCAGCAGAGCAGGGCAGAGGTTTTCCATGAAGCACCGGGGTCACGACATCGGCCAATGGATCAACTCGGTGGTTGAATCACATTAGCAGGAGTTTGAGTCGAGTTGCTGAGTCATTATTTTCTATCGGATTAATATGAACATATTTTTTTATTCCTTAAAATCATTTAGTGTGTAAAATAAGAGAAAGTAATTAGAAATGCCTGACAACCACCAGAGAGCCGAAGGTGTCATCTTCAAATGTACAAACTATTTGTCTGATCTTCAGTTAATAATCATAAAATCACCTAAAAGGTTTCAACATTTTTTGCTTTAAAATTGTCTTAATATAACAATAAATACAATATCAAAACGGTGGCCAAGTCATTTTTGTCGGTTATTCGTTTCAACCCTACTTTTCATTTGTTTTTCAAGTCTCTTTCTGATTTTCTGATGTTTTTTTTTATGTAAGAAATATGTAAGTCAATTTGTAATAAAGTCTAAAAACCTATAAAACTATTCAAAAGAATTAAATATCTGAAGGTTTTAGCGAAAGTTTGCAACATAAGAAAATGAAATGGAGTAAAATCAAAATGAAAATTTGTTTCTTTTTTCTAAAGTAGAATAGAGTTCGAATGAAATAATATTTATTAAAACTTATTTAGATATTGTTGCAGCTCTGTTACAGATTCCAAAACCATTACACGTGATCTGTTTCTGATTTTCTGATATTTCTTGAACCAGAAAACCTAAAATATTTTCTTCCTGAATTAAACACCTGCGGGTTTAAAGTCCATAATGTTGGGAAATTAAATTTACGAACAACATGAGTCGGTTATGAAAATGAAATGTCAGTGTTTGACCTCCGTGATCCCGGCTCCGGCCCTGCTGGGAAGCTGCCTGGCAGAGACCAGCTGCATGCTGGGAAATGCAGTCCAGTCTCTGGTCCTGGTCTGACTTCAGAGAAAAGGTTTCTGTGTATTTTTGGGATGTTTTTTCTGCAGCTTATTCAAGTGTTTTATTTTGTTGTTGAGATGAAAGTTGCCTTCTGATCAGTCTGAGAGCTTCTGATCATCATTTGATTGATTGATGATTGATTGATTCCTCAGTTGTGTATATATCAATGCTTCATTCCTGGGAGAGCCCGAAATCTAAATATAAAATGTATGTGAACATATCCTGATTGTATTTTTATTGATTTAATGATCCGACGACTTGATCGATCGTATTTTTGTAGAAAAGCTTTAAAGGAGGAAACTCTGTGAACTTTCTGAGGTTTGAGGATCTGAAGCCTGATTGGACGAGTGACTGGGAAACGACACCAACCAACAGAATGTAGAGATGTGGTGTTCTTCGTCTTTTCACGTTCACTGTGGGATCAATAATAATAATAATTACAACTGATTCATCACTTCTGGTGGTTTTCTTTTCTGTGTCCACTGCAAGCGGAAAATTAAAATTTTAAGTTTCTTCTTGAATTTTGAAGATTTAAAAACAGTCGAAACCTGCCGATGGAATTTTTTTAAAAATATTTCCGTTGTTGTGCTTCTGCACCGGTGACGGTCATTGTGTTCTCTGCTGTCCGGCTGTTTGTTCCGGTCTTGGGAACGAGATTTCTCAAGAATATCCTCAAATTTCAAACATTCACTTGGACTCAAGGATTAACTGATTTAGAATGTGTGGGTCAAAGGTCACGGTCACCTCATAAAACCCTTATTTCCCCTCGAGAAGATCCGGTCAAATTTGGCACAAATGTTCACGTTGACTCACGGACCAACTGGTTAGATTTGGGAGGTCAAAGGTCACAGTGGCCTCTTGATCAGGATATTTCAGGAATCTCTTAAAAAATATTGACGAGTGGACTCAAAGACCACTGATTGGATTGCAGTGGGGCAAAGGTCAAAGGTCACGGTGACTTCATACGAGTCTGGAAAACTTCACTTTTCCTTTTAGAAGGTGACCTTGTGGTGGAAGTACATTTACTCAGGTGCTGAACATGCAACAGGTTTGACATACATGTACTTTCTCACGCTGCTTTACACAAGTGCTGCATCAGTAGTCGCACCAGTAAGCCAACGTGCAAGTATTTCTTCAAGATGCTGCTACTCAAGTAAAATCTCGGAGAACTTCTGGACCGACCCGTCTCACTGTCTCACGTTGTTTTCTTATTATTAAAGATCAGTTCATGTCGATTCGAGATGATCATTTTCTATATTTTTTGTCTCTTCTTGTAAATGCTGTCGTGTGTGTCCCTGCAGAATGTCCCATGAGATTCAGAGCTGAGTCACAGTCTGTGGGTGGACGTCCCCAGTGATTACCCATCATCCTCAGGGTGCAATTTAGGCCAGGGTGGGGCGTACACACACACACACACACACACACACACACACTCTCACTCAGAGTTGTAATTTGTTCCCTCTGTTATCGTGTGTTGTCACTTCAGGATCATTTCAGTGAGTTATTTCCCATCTGAGACTCGCATGCTGCTGCAGCCAGGAGACGATGACTCACACACTCACGACCTCGCTGACACTCGCAGGCGGGTTTTGGGGATTTTTAAACCGATCAAAAACTTTATTTGACCCTTTTTAATGTCACTTAGGGTCATTTTATTTAAGCCTGATCATATTCCTTTACTTTGAAGGAGCTGAGGATATTAAGAGACGTAAAAATGTAAAACCCTTTAATCTTTCAGAAAAGATCAGTCATGGTCGATTATAAAAACTTGGATTTCCACGCAGCTGGTTGCACAAAACAAAGATGAAAAATACTCATTAAACCCAAATGAAACGAATCTATTTTCCACCACGAAGAGATGAAATGAAAATGCACATTGATAAAAGTAAGAAAAAATAAATAAAACTAGGGCTGCGGTTGGTGGAGAGAGTGATCGGGGGGGCGGGCACACGGCTCGGCGTTGCATGCGTTTTGTGCACTGCGGTCCACGCTATCAAGTCCAGATCACACTGTGAACATTTTTTGTAAAACGTATGATAGTTGTAAAACAAAGCTTACTTCCTGTTGCCAGTAGGTGGCGCCATCACTATTATTACATACAGACTAATAGATCTGTTCAAGTAGGGGCTCACCTTTGTAGAACGGAAAGCCTGCTCAACATCGTTTTGGTTTATAATGAAATGTTGATTTTCTTGAAGTTCATTTCTAAAATCAAACGATTGTCAGAACGATTATAAAAGCAATAAAGAGCATTGGCAAAGGTAGTGTCTGAAATAAAACCATCTCAAATGAGTTGTGTGCTTTTTGTTTTATGTAAATGTCAAATATATATGATCATTTGATGATGTCATACTTTTTACTTCACTCACACACAAATTAATGAGCAAACTTGAGCTGATTTGAATTTATAAAACCCTCTTTTAATTTCTGACCTTGTGTCCATTTGGTTGCACTTTGCTTCTGTCTCTTTAATAAGACTTCAGCTCTGCAGTTACGTCACAGACTCATCCCCCCCTCCCCCGCACTTCCTGATAATATTTAACTTTCACTTTCACGCTAGCAGAACTTCCTCTGAACATTGAACACTGAGCAGATCACAATCATATTCAAGCAGCTATTTTACAACCAAGCCTCTCGTCGGTGTGAGCTTGTTGCTGCCAAGTGACTTTTGACCAGTTATCAAATCCAAGGCTTGAATTACTTTTTACAATCGTGTCCTGACACACCAGAGAAACCAGGAAGCATCTGTTCCTCCCTGAAGAGACGCAGGCTGAAAACCAGACGATCACATTCACCTTCCAAACCAAACTAAACCAAACCGGACCAAACGTCCTGAGTGAGTCCAGCTACAGGAGAGAAGAGTGAAACTACAACCTGCCGACGCTCCGCACACTGACCGTGAGTTTAACACACACCTCGACTCAGAGGGGAAGTGAACCTCAGTGAAGCTCGTGGAGCTGTGACTGATGTCGTGTTCTTTTATACCGAGATATGAGAAGAGCCTCGGTTTCTGTTTGGTTCAAAAAGTATTTATTCAGAAGCAATGAAAAGGTACAGCATAGCTATGTGCACATAGCTATGTGCACATAGCTATGGGCACATAGCTATGGGCACATAGCTATGGGCACTCAATACACAGCCTCGGCTAAGTCAGTAACACGGGGTAGTCAAGAGTCGCCCCTATCGGACGGCGGGTGCAATATTTATAATAGTAGGTAGAACTTCATTGGTCCCATCCTCTTGGCCCTGGAGTCTGCGAATGATGAGGAGCCGCTCCCAGGTTCGCCCCTCCTCTGACCGTTGCTGGGCAAATCTTCACATTTCTGTTTGGTGTTTTAAAACAAGCCTTGAATCGGCCGACGGCTTGTGAGTCTTCAGAATGGCATGCGCATTTTCTAGACAAAACAACGCCTTTCTTATCTGTCCTTCAGACCCTAGTGGCAGCTGCTTGAATTCTTTCTAAGGGTATGTCACAGTTTCTTAAGAAAACAGTGCATTCATGTATGTGTGATGTTTGAATAAAGCTAATGGAGTTTAGGCTGTAATATAGTAAGTTAGGTATGAGAACAAGTTAAAGTACAATGTATTGTATGCCACAGATGTACAGTCTCCAATGGCAAAGCATTATCAGACAGGTGCGAGACTGAACTGCGATGTGACGCACACACACACACACACACACACACACACACACACACACACACACACACACACA
>CM031672.1:26859556-26879556 GCA_006182925.3 Reinhardtius hippoglossoides
ATGCCTCAAGTGGTTTTTAATATGTAATTGTTATAAAAGTTACCGTTTATTTAACACGTGTAATTAACAGATTGAAGCAAATTCAAGATTCAAGATTCAAGAGTTTATTGTCATATGCAATGATTACATTAAGCAGTCGCTTGCAATGAATTCTTGTGTCACAGGCTCTCTTGTAGCAATGCTCATATATTAGTAAAGTAAAATACAATAGAACATCAAAATTAAAATTAGAAATATAAAATAATATATATATATATATAAAATATATATACAACCTGAAGAAAAAAAGAAAAAACAAGAAGAAAACAGTAGTGCAAATGTGCAATAGTGCAAATGAGATAAGGTGCAGATTAAGTGGAATTTGACAGATTGGAGGAGTTTAAAAGTCTTATGGCCTGGGGGATGAAACTGTCTCTGAGCCTTGTGGTGCGGGCCCGGATGCTGCGGTACCGTCGGCCAGACGGCAGCAGGCAGAAAAGTTTATGGCTGGGGTGATAGGGATCTTTAATGATCCGGTGGACCTTCTTCCTACACCGCTGGGTGTAGAGGTCCTCCATGGATGGCAGCTCCGTCCTGGTGATGTGCTGGGCAGACTTCACCACCCTCTGCAAAGCCTTGCGGTTCAGGGCGGTGCAGCTGCCGTACCAGGCGGTGATGCAGCCAGTCAGGATACTCTCTGTGGTGCACCTGTAGAAATTGCAGAGAATCCTGGCATCCATGTTGAGCCTGCGCAGCCTGCGGAGGAAGAAGAGCCTATTATAACTATGACTATACTACTACAGAGTCGTGTGTTTGGTTGTGACTTGATTTAAATTTTAATAAGTTAATAAGTTAATATTAGTGGTGCACCGATTTATCGGCCGTATATCGGTATCGGCCGATATTCGCCTCGTTTACTGTTATCGGTGTATCGGTAATAAACTTGACTTTTACCGATAACATTTTCCGATATTCATTGGTATGTTTTCTGCAGCGCGCCGCGCAGCGCCAAGGAAAGCCAGGCGCCCCCCCCCCCCCCCTCCACCCCCCTGTTAAACCTTTGTGCGGTTCACATGGGCTGCGCCGCGCCGCGCTAGCGCCCTTCACCGATGGTTTCGGCGTGCGAGCGAGCGCATCGCGCCAGGAAACAGACTGAATCATGGACTCGGGACATCACCACATCACCGTTTATTCCCCGTCACATTTCACAACTTCCTGTTCACAGCACCCCCTTTCCCCCCTAAAACCCCCCTTTCAAAATAAGAGTCCCAATTCAGTCTATGCAAACAACCCGCTTACAACAGGAACTACACATCAACCCTCAACATAAAGTCACTAAAAAAATAGCTTACATAAATAAACATATTTTATATGATATAAATGATCAATATGCTTCCCATACTTTGTATTCCCCTTCGTTGTCCTGGAGTTTTAATTTTCCCAATTTTCCCAATCACATAATTAAATGTCCCCCTCTGCCCATCCACTACAGCCACACAAGCAGTCATATAGATAAAAAGAGAGAGGGGGGGGCTAAGGCTTGCTTGGAGAATACGTCATTTACCCCGACACCCGACATTGAAAAGGGTTACATACAACAACAAGCGGAGAATCGCGTTCTGACCGGCGCAGAGAAATTTTTATTGGGCTGTTATTTAATTTAACAAAAATAAAATTTGTATTGGTCTACTCTATGTTACTGTAAGTACAGAAGTAACATTTTTGTCATTGAGTAGGTAGTTGTATGGCAGGCAGTTTCATCGAAAAATATTTTATTTTATTTGTTGTAATCAGAGCCTCCTATGTGTGTGTTGCCACAGCAGGCTAGTAGTAGCACTGCATCTTGACTTGAATGTATATGGCATTAAGGGTTTATGCTACTGATTCAAGATTCAAGATTCAAGAGTTTATTGTCATATGCACAACGATAACATTAAGCAGTCGCTTGCAATGAAATGCTTGGGTCTCAGGCTCTCTTCTAACAATGCTCAATCAATTTAAAATAAAATATACATATCTAAAATATATATATATACACACCTAAAGAAAAAAAAGGAAAAACAAATAGTGCAAGTGTGACAAATAGTGCAAGTGTGACAAATAGTGCAACTGTGTTGTAAGGCTGCATTGCAAGCATCTGTTTACAGTTGAGATGATGTCTTGAGTAGGCCTGGTGATACTGTTACATGTTTGGCTGAATAGGTGTCTATGTCCATCCATGGCATCTAAAGTTAACTTGTCACTTTTTTCTGTTTTTCATATTATTCAAGTAATAAACAAATATCGGTATCGGTATCGGCTATCGGCTAGATTGTTGTTTTAAATATCGGTATCGGTATCGGCCAAGAATTTCCATATCGGTGCATCCCTAGTTAATATCAATACGCTACATGTGTAAGTTGCATGTGATAGTAACTATGTTTCACAAATGTTCTGATACATGCTGGTATAACCACCATTACTATTGCCACCTCGTTTATTTAGCCTGTTATGGAATTTACAGTGAATTAGACAGTTTAGATAAGATTATAATCTCCACTCAAACTTTTCTCATATTTATTATATAATTATGTTTTCACTCAGAGAAGTGGAGAGACTTGATGTGGACTGTTATCAACAGCTCTGTGGGAGATTATCACCTTGAATATTACAGATGAGGTAGAAAGACTTTATCTATTTGTACAATGTTTTATTTCTTTCAGTACATTTCATTTAGCTGATGCTTTTATCCAAAGTGACTTACAATATGTGCATTTAACCATGAGGGTACAAACCCAGAGCCCAGTACATCGGTTCTGTCTGAAGTCTGTGGTGCTTCCACCTGCTGAACACAGAATGAACTGTCAGAACCAGTCTTTGCTGGAACAACATAAAACATCCTTTTATAGTAAGTTTCTTCTTCTCATTAGATGAAGCACTGCAGCACCTGATGTCCTCAGCGTCCACTGTGGCAGCAGCAACATGGTGGAGATCGGCAGCTTCAGGCTGGTCAACATGTGGACGACCTGCACCAGCTTCATCTGCACAACACTTCATGTTTTCCGACCTTAACTAAAGATGGCCTGCAACTGTTTAGAGTCATTGCTAAGTGTCATGGATAATAGAGTTAATTTCTATATTCATTATGGTTGGTTTAAAAAATGAAAACTTATCAGAACAATGTTTATCTTTTACTTTCTGGTTTGAGACACTTTAGATAAAAACCCAGTGTTTTATTTTTCTTCTTTGCCATAAGAGACAGAACACGGTCAGCACAGCTGTGTCCTTCAGGCTCGTCCGTCCCTAATAAAATGACAGGAAACATAAAAGTATGGCATTATTGTAGAGGAAGTGTTACTTATGAACAAAGTTTGTATCCTTGTTTTCTGTGGATATTCAACTATGTATTTGAATATGGTTTTGGATTAAACAGTGCACTACCAAGACAATGAATGTACAGTATGGAGTTCTTCCACATTAATAGTATTGCATTTATAATTTAATGCATTATGTATTATGTGCAATACTTTGCTTTGATTGTTTGTAAGTTATGAAAACAGCTCTGTACCTGTAGTCAGTGTTGAAGTGATGACTCAGTGTTCAGGCTGGTTGGATTCCAGTTGTGTCTCATGTTGGACATCCACAGGTGCAGGCTGTCGGAGTCACCTGGAGGAACATTCAACACAAATACACAGATATGTAAAGTCATACATGTGCCAGGTTAACTCCTTAACAGACTTTTACATGGTAAAAATAAAAGTTTATTACTTCAAAGTTCATCAGACCATAATCATTTCAGCTTAGGAAATAGGTGGTGGACATCAGCCTAAGGTTCTCTATGTGACTGTCTATTCTAGTAAAGTTACACTTCCTATAATTTATTTATGTGACAAAATACATTATTCTGCATGTCCACTTATTTAACACAATAATTCAGTAAAGTCAGCCTAAGATTAACGATGTAAAAACTGAATGTAGCCGACAGGTTTAGTTTCCACTAACACGTTACAACACATCAACACCAACACTCTGAATAAAGAGCTTGAGGAGACGTAATGCTACTTTAAACAGCTGCTCTTAAAATGCAGATGTGACTTTAAATACTCACGTTTCAGTTGATCACAGTAAATCTGTTTCTGCAGAATAATAATCTGTGTAACGTAGTCAAGTCAAATAGGTTGGCGAGTGAAACAACTTTACATAACATTAGATATCTAACGTGGTGGAGCTTATTCTCCAGACACACACAGTCTCCTGTCTCGGTTCATGTCGGGTCAATAACTCCCGTACGGTCCCGTTAGCATCGCCATCACTGCTGGTATCTAGCCTGCAGGCTAGCGGAGCTAAGCTAACAAGCCAGGTACAGAGACACCGATACCTGCTCATCACTACTAACACATACATCAAATAAACTTTACTTACCACAGAAACTGGAGCGCAGACGTGTTTAGCTTCTCCGTCAGGAGAACAAGCCGAACATCAAACCGTATTATTCATCCGATATGTGAGTGAAACCTCTCCACAGACTCGGGTCCTGTTCGGGGAGGGGGTTAGCCTGTTAGCCTGTAAGCTCAGGTGAAGCCGAGCAGCCAACAGGCTAGGAGCTGGAGTCGCGAGTTAACGTTGACGTCACCTGTCCATCAAGTGATAATTATTCATAATATCAAACCTCTATATAATTTAAACAAGTGAGTTAGAAAAAAATTCACCCCCCTCAGAGTTGTCATGAAGGAAGAACTAAGTGATTGAGACTAAAACCGTTTTTTGGAACCAGGCTGTAAACAGGTTTAATTCTGCTCCAAAGTCGGGCTTTTTAACATGGGAGTCAATGGGAATTGAATCTGGTGGAAATCTGGAAATACAAGAGGCTGGAAACACCAAAGTTATCCACGTGTATTTTAATATTGGCTTTCTGCAGAAAGGATCAACACAGAGGATCACAAGGATCTCAGAGTGAAGATGCAGGACACTCAAATGCAAGCATCTTATATAGGAGGAGTAAGGCTGTCTCTCAGAACCAGTTCAGACTGGTTCTGTAGGCGCGGGAGAGAGACAATCTAAACACAAATAACTGATTTACATGTGTTTCCTAAGGAGATAAGCAGAAATACAAATGGATAATTAAGTGGCAAAAGGGTCTGGCAGTTTTCAGGTCACAAACAGTTCAGACCATAAAACAGCTCAAGTCATAAAGCATTTGGACAGTTTGTTTGTATATGTTGATACAGGTCATAAAAGTCTTTAGACAAGGCTGCAACAACTTACTTCCAAATACAAAATTGTTTATCAACCTTACTTTGTTCATTTTTCTACTACAACTCCTTCTTGCAGCCAGCCTCAAGTGGCCACCCAGTGAACTGCAGCTTTTTGCACTTCCGTATTGGCCTCATCGCTCAGCCCGGGATGTTGCCCCTTGGTTCCAACACAGACGCAGATTCACAGTAGAAATGTTTTGCATCCCAAACGCAGCAGCACGGAATACACACGTGTGAATGAGCTGCAAACAAAGATGGAGGAACTCGGAGTTTGGTTTCAAAAGAAACGAGGGAAGCTTCAACGTGACCTCGTGTCTTTCTCCAACATCACAGGTTAATTATCTGCTGGAGGAAGTGATGGCTGCCTCTGTGACACACGTACATGATAAAAGTGTACGAGGTGAATTTATAGAACGTGAAGTGAAAATAAATGATTATTCACAAATAACAAAGATCTACAGATGTAACACTGGTGTTTGTGGGAAACAGAGATTTAAGTGAAGTGAACGCGACCGAGAGCATCGATTCAAAACACAAGAAACAAGCTTCACTTGTTTTTTATCTGATTCAAACAACGTGTAAGTGACGAAACGTCCATGAACCCACTTTAAGTTCGGCTCTGTTCAGCTCATGTTCCTCTGGCTGTCGTTGCTTTTCTTCATTTCTGTTTCACACCGTCGAGTTTTAAATTTCCCTCTTTCAAAACACAACTGCCTCATTTCCGCTGCTCTTTTTCTTCGCTGAGACTCCGGTTGACTGCTGCAGCGCCCCCTCTCTGCGGTGATGGGATAACACATCTTCTGCATTGTAACTCAAACAGAAGTGAAGGAAACACCAGGGTCCTTGAATCATGAAGAACAAAATGGACACTTGAATTTTGATAAACTTCCAATCTGCAGAACCAACTGTTTACAGATGTTATTCCAACAGCCTGTGTCCAGGGGGACGTGCATGTCCAGTGCATGTGAGTGGTCACATGATCTCTGCAGGCGTGTGAGACGTGTTGGACGGAGATTAAAACGGATGCAGAGACAAAACACCTGTGAGCACAGAGAGCGTTTTAGTTTGGAAACGCCATCGTGATATTAATGTAACTCAAAAGCAAGAACAGAGTGTGGGAATGAAAGGAAACATTCTCCCCATTCCAAGTCAAACTCAATGAAGTTGCATCGTTTTGATTTGAAATGATCTGGAAAATCGTGGATTTAAGATAAGATAAGATAAGATGATCCTTTATTAGTCCCACAATGGGACATTTGTAGTAATACAGCAGCGAGAGTCAAAAAGACATCAGCAGGTAATAAGTAACATGTAATACTTAAGTGTGAGGAATTTAAAAATATAGAAATATATGAATGTAATTAAACTAATGTATTCAGTGTATAGACAGTAAAGATATGTGCAGTGTGAGAATATGTACAGTGAATGTATTTCACAGGCAGATGAATCTGGCACAGTGAAGAGTTAAAGTGTTAGAGTGCAGTCCATGAGGGGGGTGCATACTTTGTACTGGCAGCAGAGCTGCTTGTACATTTGTTTCAGGTTTTACAGGTTTTATCATCCAGCATCTGAAGCTCCACCCTCTCCTGACACACCTGAGAAACCAGGAAACATCTGTTCCTCCCGGAAGAGACGCAGGCTGAAAACCAGACGATCACATTCACCTTCCAAACCAAACTAAACCAAACCAGACCAAACGTCCTGAGTGAGTCCAGCTACAGGAGAGAAGAGTGAAACTACAACCTGCCGACGCTCCACACACTGACCGTGAGTTTAACACCTCGACTCAGAATCAGAATCAGAATCAGAATCAGAATCAGAATCAGAAAGTATTTATTGCCAAGTAGGTTTACACCTACCTGGAATTTGCCTTGGCATATAGGTGCATACAATGAACATAAAACATAAAAACACAATAAGAACTTCAACATAAGAAAAACAAAAAACAAATATAAAATGAAAAGATATAAAAGATATAAAAAGTAAGTAAAAAGTAAAATGCAAAAAGCAAAAACAGGAGTGAAATGTGAATGTGCAATATGCAGTGTGCAATGTGATATAATGTGTGTTAATGTAACAGACTAGAGACGTGGGGGGGGGGGCGGGATAAGAGTCCAAGTCAGGTGTGGGTCCCGGGCCTTGTTGATAAGGCCAACTGCAGCCGGGAAGAAGCTGGTCTTGTGGCGTGAGGTTTTGGTCCTGATGGACCGCAGCCTCCTGCCGGAGGGAAGTACCTCGAAGAGTTTGTGACCCGGGTGGGAAGGATCGGCCACAATCTTACCTGCACGCCTCAGGGTCCTAGAGGCAAACAGGTTCTGTAGAGATTGCAGATTGCAGCCAATCACCTTCTCAGCAGAACGGATGATAGGCTGCAGTCTTCCTTTGTCATTGGTAGTGGCAGCAGTCTACCAGATGGTGATGGAGGAGGTGAGGATGGACTCGATGATGCAGGTGTAGAAGTGCACCATCATTGTCTTTGGCAGGTTGAACTTCTTCAGCTGCCGCAGGAACTACATCCTCTGTTGAGCTCTTTTGGTGAGGGAGCTGATGTTCAGCTCCCACTTGAGGTCCTGGGAGATGATGGTGCCCAGGAAGCGGAAGGACTCGCAGTGTCGACTGGGGAGTCTCTCAGGGTGATGGGGGTGGGTGGGGCTGGGTTCCTTCTAAAGTCTACAACCATCTCCACTGTTTTCAAAGCATTGAGCTCCAGGTTGTTCTGACCACACCAGGTCACCAGATGGTCAATCTCCCACCTGTAGGCGGACTCATCCCCACCAGAGATGAGCCCAATGAGGGTGGTGTCGTCCGCGAACTTAAGGAGTTTGACAGACTGATGACTGGAGGTGCAGCTGTTGGTATACAGGGAGAAGAGTAGAGGGGAAAGAACACAGCCTTGAGGGGAACCGGTGCTTATGGTCCTGGAATCAGAGACATGCTTCCCCAGCCTCATGTGTTGCCTCCTGTCAGACAGGAAGTCTGTGATCCACCTGCAGGTGGAGTCGGGCACACTCAGCTGGGAGAGCTTGTCCTGTAGCAGAGCCGGAATGATGGTGTTGAAGGCAGAGCTGAAGTCCACAAACAGGATCCTGGCATAGGTTCCTGAGGAGTCCAGGTGCTGGAGGATGAAGTGAAGGGCCATGTTTACTGCATCGTCTACAGACCTGTTGGCTCTGTAGGCAAACTGCAGGGGGTCCAGGAGAGGGTCAGTGATGGCTTTGAGGTGGAACAGCACAAGGTGCTCAAATGCCTTCATCACCACAGAGGTCCGGGCGACGGGTCTGTAATCATTGAGTCCAGTGATCTTTGTTTTTTTGGGGACAGGGATGATGGTGGAGGTCTTGAAGCAGGCTGGTACGTGGCATGTCTCCAGTGAGGTGTTGAAAATGTCTGTGAACACCGGAGACAGCTGATCAGCACAGTGTTTCAGGATTGATGGAGAGACAGAGTCTGGCCCGGCTGCTTTGCGGGGGTTCTGTCTCCTGAAGAGTCTGTTGACGTCCCCCTCCAGGATGGAGAGAGTCGTCACTGTGGTAGGGGAGGAGGGAGGGAGCTCTGAGGTGGGCAATTGTGGAAAGGCGCAGGCCTTTGCTATGGTGGGGGAAGTGCAGTTGATGGGCTGGAGGGTGGTGTCACAGGGGATGGTGTCAGGACTGTCCCATTGTCTTTCAAAGCGACAGTAAAACTCATTCAAGTCGTTGGCCAGGCGTGGGTCGTTAGTGGAGTGGGGGGCTCTAGGTTTACAATTAGTAATCTGCCTAAGCCCTTTCCAGACAGAGGCAGAGTCATTGGCTGAGAACTGCTGTTGGAGTTTCTCAGAGTACAGACGTTTGGCTTCTCTCACTTCCTTGCTAAACCTGTATTTCGACTCTATAAACCTGTCCCTGTCCCACTCCTGAACGCCTCTTCCTTCTTCAACCTTAACTTTTTGAGTTTGGCTGTGAACCAGGGTTTGTCATTGTTGTAACACACCCTGGAGCGTGATGGAACACAGCTGTCCTCACAGAAGCTGATATAAGAAGTCACATCCTCTGTGTACTCGTCCAGACTGTTGGTAGCAGTCCTGAAAACCTCCCAATCTGTACAGTCCAAGCACGCCTCAAGATCCTCCACAGCTTCACTGGTCCACTGCTTTGAAGTCCTCACAAGAGGTTTGCAGAGTTTTAGTTTCTGGAATCAAATGGACCATGACGTGGTCCGAGAGTCCCAGTGCAGCCCGGGGGACGGCGTGATAGGCACTGCTTACTGTGGTGTAACAGTGATCCAGAATGTTCTCCTCTCTGGTCGGGCATTTCATAAATTGTTTATATTTGGGGAGTTCGCGGGTGAGATTTCCTTTGTTAAAGTCGCCGAGGACAATAACTAAGGAGTCCAGGTTAGTCCGTTCCACACACAGTATCTGGTCGGCGAGCGTGCGTTGCGCCTCTTGCACGTTGGCCTGCGGTGGAATGTAAACATCGACCAGAATGAATGAAACGAACTCGCGGGGGGGAGTAGAAGGGTTTGCATTTGATAAAAAAATATTCCAGATCAGGAGAACAGTGCTGATGAATCACTGTCACATCATTGCACCAGCCGCAGTTAGTATAGAAGCAGATTCCTCCACCTTTTGTCTTGCCAGAGAGTTCCGTGTGGCGGTCCGCTCGGAAAAGTTGGAAGCCAGCCAGCTGCAGCGCAGAGTCCGGTATCGATCCACACAGCCACGTCTCCGTGAAGCACAGAACGGAAGATGAGGAGAAGTCTCTGTTCTTACCAACTCGTAGCTGGAGTTCGTCCAGCTTGTTGCACAGTGAACGCACGTTGGAGAGGAATATTCCTGGTAGCGGTGTGCGAAGTCCCCGCCGGCGGAGGCGCACAAGCGAACCGGCCCGTTTACCTCTCCTCCGTCGCTTCACTGTATGTACGAAAGTGAGGGCACCTTTGACCAGAATATCCAAAATTTCGACAGATGAGGCAAAAAATTATCAGGAGTTATGACCCTGATGTTCATGAGCATTTCTCTGGTGAAAGAGCTCCCGGTTCTTAGGCAAAACACTGAATTGACGAACAAAACAAGACAAAACATCGCGCACCAACACACCGAGGCAGCTGTCCGTGGCGCCATCATCTTTTCAGATTGGAGAGGAAGTAAGTAAACCTCAGTGAAGTTCGTGGAGCTGTGACTGATGTCGTGTTCTTTTATCCCGAGATATGAGAAGAGCCTCGGTTTCTGTTGGATTAAAAAAGTATTTATTCAGAAGCAATGAAAAGGTACAGCATAGCTATGTGCACATAGCTATGGGCACTCAATACACAGCCTCGGCTAAGTCAGTAACACGGGGTAGTCAAGAGTCGATCGGACGGCGGGTGCAATATTTATAATAGTAGGTAGAACTTCATTGGTCCCATCCTCTTGGCCCTGGAGTCTGCGAATGATGAGGAGCCGCTCCCAGGTTCGCCCCTCCTCTGACCGTTGCTGGGAAAATCTTCACATTTCTGACAGTTGTTTGGTGTTTTAAAACAAGCCTTGAATCGGCCGACGGCTTGTGAGTCTTCAGTATGGCATGCGCATTTTCTAGACAAAACAACGCCTTTCTTATCTGTCCTTCAGACCCTAGTGGCAGCTGCTTGAATTCTTTCTAAGGGTATGTCACAGTTTCTTAAGAAAACAGTGCATTCATGTATGTGTGATGTTTGAATAAAGCTAATGGAGTTTAGGCTGTAATATAGTAAGTTAGGTATGAGAACAAGTTAAAGTACAATGTATTGTATGCCACAGATGTACAGTCTCCAAAACAGGCATTATCAGACAGGTGCGAGACTGAAACGCACGTGTGACGCACACACACACACACACACACACACAACACACACCACACACACTAACCAACTTCAAGATTAAATCCAGCTAGCAACGGCTACTAAAAGTTACTATGTGAAGGCCACACATTTTCCCCATATTCAGCCCAAACTGCCCCTGCCCCCACCCCCTGTCTAACATACTGCATTTGTTTAGAGTTCAGTTTCATTGCCATCTTCACAGACACACACACATTAATTCCTTCTGCTAAGGTACAAACATGGTGCGTGTAAAATCAATCCTTTTAGGGGCTATAGTGTCTAATTATATTATTAAAATCCTAACACTGACTGACTGTCTGTTTTCAGCTTCACCTGGAGACTCAATGGCTTCCAGATTAGAAGAGGATCTCTGCTGTTCCATCTGCCATGATGTCTTCAGAGATCCTGTCGTTCTGTCATGTAGCCACAGCTTCTGTAAAGACTGTGTGAAGAGCTGGTGGAAAGACAAAGAAGTAAAAGAGTGTCCACTTTGTAAGAGAAGATCTTCAAGGTCAGAACCACCTGGTAACCTGGTGTTGAAGAACCTGTGTGAGACCTTCTTACAGGAGAGAGATCAGAGCTCTTCTCATGCTCTCTGCAGTCTGCACTCAGAGAAACTCAGACTCTTCTGTCTGGACCATCAGCAGCCAGTGTGTCTCGTCTGCAGAGATTCAGAAAAACACACCGACCACAGATTCAGACCCATCGATGAAGCTGCACAACAACACAAGAAGCAGCTTCAGGAAACTCTGGAGCCTTGAAGAAGAAGTTACAGTGTTTTGAACGTGTTAAAGTAAAGTGTGAACAAACAGCAGAACACATTAAGGTCCAGGCCGGACTCACAGAGACGCAGATCAAGGTGCAGTTTAAAAAGCTTCATCAGTTTCTGGAGGAGGAAGAGGAGGCCAGGATTGCTGCACTGAGGGAGGAAGAGGAGCAGAAGAGTCGGATGATGAAGAAGAAGATTGAGTCTCTGAGCAGAGACATAACGGCTCTTTCAGACACAATCAGAACCACAGAGGACGAGCTGAAGCTGAAGACGTCTCGTTCCTGCTCAACTACAAGGCTGCAGTGGAACGAGTCCAGCAGCGCCCCCTGCTGGGTGATCCAAAGCTGGCCTATGGAGCTCTGATAGACGAGGCCAAACATCTGGGCAACCTGAGCTTCAACATCTGGAACAAGATGAAGGACGTGGTCTCCTACAGTCCTGTGGTTCTGGACCCAAACTCTGCTCATCCAGAACTCGTCCTGTCTGAAGATCTGACCAGTTTGAGACGAGGAGAAACAGAAGCTTCCTGACAATCCAGAGAGGTTTGATAAACGCATCATAGTCCTGGGATCTGAGGGTTTTAACTCAGGGACTCACAGCTGGGACGTCCTGGTTGGAGACAGTACTGACTGGGCACTGGGTGTAAGAGCAGAGTCTGACCAGAGGAACGGGAAGAAAACCGTCTGGATTGTTTAGAAGACTCTTAGTTGGAAACCGTGAAGTGTCACTATCAGGATCATCTGTTCCCTCTGTGGAGAAGATCCAGAGGATCAGAGTGAAACTGGACTGGAACAGAAGAGAACTGTCGTTCTCTGATCCTGATACTAACGAACACATTCACACCGTCACACAACCTTTCACTCAGAAGATGTTTCCATACTTTAGCACTGTAGGTCCCTTGAAGCTGTTACCTGTGAATGTCTCTGTGACGCTGGATCAGAGCAGTTAGAGATAAAGATTTTATTCATCATGTTTATTTCTTCAAGAGAAATCTGCTGAATTTAAAAGTTAAACTCGTTATTCTAAAGCTTTGTTTATTTCTCCTTTTACTTCTCACTCATTTTTATTTCTCTGTCGACTTTTCCACGTGTGTAAAAAGATTTCATTATTTTCTGATCTTTATCTTCGGTTTGTTTTTTATTTTCATGGAAAATGTTTTCTATCATTTAGATTTTGTGTGGATCCATGAAGTCGAGCAAACTGATGAAGATCCACATAAAAACACATTTATCAATAACAGCTGATCATTGTTCACATTCAACAAACTTTATTAAAACTCACACATTGTAAAGGTCACCTAAGTTCACTTCATGTACAGGAAACATGTTAGGGAGGACAGTTAAATCTGCTCCTTCCTACCTACATGTTTTATAAGTTCTGTACATAGTCAAACTGTCAGAGTCCTTAAAGTATAAGGATAAGGGAAGGGATCCCCGTATGTATTAGTTTATTGAATGTGTTATTGTATATGTAATGGTTTCTTTAACATCGAAATGTGATAAATGAGGGGAAGTGACGTCTCGGCAGGGGGGTTGTTTTGGGTATGCGGGCCGGCAGAGGACCAGCCACGCTCGAGTCAACTGCGGTCCTGAAGACCTACATGGGATTACCTCCGAAGAAACGGGATTATTTGCCTGGGTGACACTTTGAAGGATTACCGCGAGGACTGAACTATTTTTCTGGGCGCTCAGAGGTGGTGAGGATAGCGTGGACCAGTTTTGGTATTGTTTGCGGCATCTCACCACGCCACACCTGCATACAGTTTAGCTTTGGGACGTTGTTGGGGACTGTATGAACCTGGGGTTGGGGAAATATTGATGTACGGGATTGATGTAAATTGTATGCTTATGTTCACGTTTTCGTCTTTGTTTGCGGGCACACGTCCAGGGGGTACGTGTGTATGATTGAGTTTTTTGTCAATACAGACAATTCTATGCAACATATCTGGGTTTATTTCGTTTATATATATATATTAGTTCATATGTGGTGCGGGCCGATGACAAGGTTATCGGTCTTGTAGAATATTATTCGTTTATTGTAAATTGGTCAGGCGGCGGCGCCCGTACACAGCGGGACAGGTCCGCCCCTGCTCCTTTTAAAATAGCGTAGTAATTTTCCCTTTTTCCTAAACAAGGCGAATTGTTACAACATGAGATATGATTCATTTTTAATCGCATAAAGTCTGTTCACATATGAAATAATCCAACATATATGAACATTTGTCTGTTTGATGTGATGAAGCCAAAATGATTCTGTCTGTAAAAGTGTTTATTCAACAGCAGCCTAGTGAATGATGTGATTTTAATATTGTGATAAAAATAATAAAATCTATAAAACAGAAAGAGTTTTGACCTTTTTCAAGTTGAAATGTAAATATAACACTAGGGCTACGTTGCAGCACTGAACGGGCCCGAGCACATGCAACTCGGGACCTGTTGCGGTTGGTGGAGAGAGCGATCGGGGGGGCGGGCACACGGCTCGCGTTGCATGCGTTTTGTGCACTGCGGTCCACGCTATCAAGTCCAGATCACACTGTGAAAATGTTATGTAAAACGTATGATAGTTGTAAAACAAAGCTTACTTCCTGTTGCCAGTAGGTGGCGCCATCACTATTATTACATACAGACTAATAGATCTGTTCAAGTAGGGGCTCACCTTTGTAGAACGGAAAGCCTGCTCAACATCGTTTTGGTTTATAATGAAACGTTGATTTTCTTGAATTTCATTTCTAAAATCAAACGATTGTCAGAACGATTATAAAAGCAATAAAGAGCATTGGCAAAGGTAGTGTCTGAAATAAAACCATCTCAAATGAGTTGTGTGCTTTTTGTTTCATGTAAATGTTGAATATATATGATCATTTGATGATGTCATACTTTTTACTTCACTCACACACAAATTAATGAGCAAACTTGAGCTGATTTGAATTTATAAAACCCTCTTTTAATTTCTGACCTTGTGTCCATTTGGTTGCACTTTGCTTCTGTCTCTTTAATAAGACTTCAGCTCTGCAGTTACGTCACAGACTCACCCCCCCCCCCCCCCCCCCTCCTGATAATATTTAACTTTCACGCTAGCAGAACGATCTCTGAACATTGAACACTGAGCAGATCACAATCATATTCAAGCAGCTATTTTACAACCAGGTCTCTTGTCTGTGTGAGCTTGTTGCTGCCAAATGACTTTTGACCAGTTATCAAATCCAAGGCTTGAATTACTTTTTACAATCGTGTCCTGACACACCAGAGAAACCAGGAAGCATCTGTTCCTCCCTGAAGAGACGCAGGCTGAAAACCAGACGATCACATTCACCTTCCAAACCAAACTAAACCAAACCGGACCAAACGTCCTGAGTGAGTCCAGCTACAGGAGAGAAGAGTGAAGCTACAACCTGCCGACGCTCCACACACTGACCGTGAGTTTAACACCTCGACTCAGAGGGGAAGTGAACCTCAGTGAAGCTCGTGGAGCTGTGACTGACTGACTGTCTGTTTTCAGCTTCACCTGGAGACTCAATGGCTTCCAGATTAGAAGAGGATCTCTGCTGTTCCGTCTGCCATGATGTCTTCAGAGATCCTGTCCTTCTGTCATGTACCACAGCTTCTGTAAAGACTGTGTGGAGAGCTGGTGGAAAGACAAAGAAGTAAAAGTGTGTCCACTTTGTAAGAGAAGATCTTCAAGGTCAGAACCACCTGGTAACCTGGTGTTGAAGAACCTGTGTGAGACCTTCTTACAGGAGAGAGATCAGAGCTCTTCACATGCTCTCTGCAGTCTGCACTCAGAGAAACTCAGACTCTTCTGTCTGGACCATCAGCAGCCAGTGTGTGTCATCTGCAGAGATTCAGAAAAACACAGCGACCACAGATTCAGACCCATCGATGAAGCTGCACAACAACACAAGAAGCAGCTTCAGGAAACTCTGGAGCCCTTGAAGGAGAAGTTACAGTGTTTTGAACGTGTTAAAGTAAGTTTGAACAAACAGCAGAACACATTAAGGTCCAGGCCGGACTCACAGAGACGCAGATCAAGGAGCAGTTTAAAAAGCTTCATCAGTTTCTGGAGGAGGAAGAGGAGGCCAGGATGGCTGCACTGAGGGAGGAAGAGGAGCAGAAGAGTCGGATGATGAAGGAGAAGATTGAGGCTCTGAGCAGAGACATAACGGGTCTTTCAGACACAATCAGAACCACAGAGGACGAGCTGAGCGCTGAAGACGTCTCGTTCCTGCTCAATACAAGGCTGCAGTGGAACGAGTCCAGCAGCGCCCCCTGCTGGTGATCCAAGCTGGCCTCAGGAGCTCTGATAGACAGGCCAAACATCTGGGCAACCTGAGCTTCAACATCTGGAACAAGATGAAGGACGTGGTCTCCTACAGTCCTGTGGTTCTGGACCAAACTCTGCTCATCCAGAACTCGTCTGTCTGAAGATCTGACCAGTTTCAGACGAGGAGAGAACAGAAGCTTCCTGACAATCCAGAGAGGTTTGATGAACATCATAGTCCTGGATCTGAGAGGTTTAACTCAGGGACTCACAGCTGGGACGTCCTGGTTGGAGACAGTATGACTGGACACTGGGGTAACGAAGCAAGATCCTGACCAGAGGAAGGGAAAATGTCTGGATTTAGAAGCATCTTTCTGGAACCGTGAAGTGTCACTATCAGCATCATCTGATCCCTCTTGAGAAGATCCAGAGGATCAGAGTGAAACTGGACTGGAACAGAGAGAACTGTCGTTCTTGATCCTGATACTACAAACACATTCAACCGTCACACAACGTTTCACTAGAAGATGTTTCCATTCTTTAGCATGTAGTCCTTGAAGCTGTTACCTGTGAATGTCTCTGTGAGCTGGATCAGAGCAGTTAGAGATAAAGATTTTATTCATCATGTTTATTTCTTAAGAGAAATCTGCTGAATTTAAAAGTTAAACTCGTATTCTAAGCTTGTTTATTTCTCCTTTTACTTCTCATCTTTTATTTCTCTGTCGACTTTTCCACGTGTGTAAAATATTTCATTATTTTCTGATCTTTATCTTCGGTTTTTTTTATTTCATGGAAAATGTTTTCTATCATTAGATTTTGTGTGGATCCATGAGTCGAGCAACTGATGAAGATCCACATAAAAAACACATTTATCAATAACAGCTGATCATTGTTCACATTCAACAAACTTTATTAAACTCACACATTGTAAAGGTCACCTAAGTTCACTTCATGTACAGGAAACATGTTAGGGAGGACAGTTAAATCTGCTCCTTCCTACCTACATGTTTTATAAGTTCTGTACATAGTCAAACTGTCAGAGTCCTTAAAGTATAAGGATAAGGGAAGGGATCCCCGTATGTATTAGTTTATTGAATGTGTTATTGTATATGTAATGGTTTCTTTAATATCGAAATGTGATAAATGAGGGGAAGTGACGTCTCGGCAGGGGGGTTGTTTTGGGTATGCGGGCCGGCAGAGGACCAGCCACGTTCGAGTCAACTGCGGTCCTGAAGACCTACATGGGATTACCTCCGAAGAAACGGGATTATTTGCCTCGGTGACACTTTGAAGGATTACCGCGAGGACTGAACTATTTTTCTGGGCGCTCAGAGGTGGTGAGGATAGCGTGGACCAGTTTTGGTATTGTTTGCGGCATCTCACCACGCCACACCTGCATACAGTTTAGCTTTGGGACGTTGTTGGGGACTGTATGAACCTGGGGTTGGGGAAATATTGATGTACGGGATTGATGTAAATTGTATGCTTATGTTCACGTTTTCGTCTTTGTTTGCGGGCACACGTCCAGGGGGTACGTGTGTATGATTGAGTTTTTTGTCAATACAGACAATTCTATGCAACATATCTGGGTTTATTTCGTTTATATATATATATTAGTTCATATGTGGTGCGGGCCGATGACAAGGTTATCGGTCTTGTAGAATATTATTCGTTTATTGTAAATTGGTCAGGCGGCGGCGCCCGTACACAGCGGGACAGGTCCGCCCCTGCTCCTTTTAAAATAGCGTAGTAATTTTCCCTTTTTCCTAAACAAGGCGAATTGTTACAACATGAGATATGATTCATTTTTAATCGCATAAAGTCTGTTCACATATGAAATAATCCAACTTATATGAACATTTGTCTGTTTGATGTGATGAAGCCAAAATGATTCTGTCTGTAAAAGTGTTTATTCAACAGCAGCCTAGTGAATGATGTGATTTTAATATTGTGATAAAAATAATAAAATCTATAAAACAGAAAGAGAGTTTTGACCTTTTTTAAGTTGAAATGTAAATATAACACTAGGGCTACGCTGCAGCACTGAACGGGCCCGAGCACATGCAACTCGGGACCTGTTGCGGTTGGTGGAGAGAGCGATCGGGGGGGCGGCACACGGCTCGGCGTTGCATGCGTTTTGTGCACTGCGGTCCACGCTATCAAGTCCAGATCACACTGTGAAAATGTTATGTAAAACGTATGATAGTTGTAAAACAAAGCTTACTTCCTGTTGCCAGTAGGTGGCGCCATCACTATTATTACATACAGACTAATAGATCTGTTCAAGTAGGGGCTCACCTTTGTAGAACGGAAAGCCTGCTCAACATCGTTTTGGTTTATAATGAAACGATGATTTTCTTGAATTTCATTTCTAAAATCAAACGATTGTCAGAACGATTATAAAAGCAATAAAGAGCATTGGCAAAGGTAGTGTCTGAAATAAAACCATCTCAAATGAGTTGTGTGCTTTTTGTTTTATGTAAATGTTGAATATATATGATCATTTGATGATGTCATACTTTTTACTTCACTCACACACAAATTAATGAGCAAACTTGAGCTGATTTGAATTTATAAAACCCTCTTTTAATTTCTGACCTTGTGTCCATTTGGTTGCACTTTGCTTCTGTCTCTTTAATAAGACTTCAGCTCTGCAGTTACGTCACAGACTCACCCCCCCCCCCCCCCCCCCCTCCTGATAATATTTCACTTTCACGCTAGCAGAACGATCTCTGAACATTGAACACTGAGCAGATCACATTCATATTCAAGCAGCTATTTTACAACCAGGTCTCTTGTCGTGTGAGCTTGTTGCTGCCAAATGACTTTTGACCAGTTATCAAATCCAAGGCTTGAATTACTTTTTACAATCGTGTCCTGACACACCAGAGAAACCAGGAAGCATCTGTTCCTCCCTGAAGAGACGCAGGCTGAAAACCAGACGATCACATTCACCTTCCAAACCAAACAAACCAAACCGACCAAACGTCCTGAGTGAGTCCAGCTACAGGAGAGAAGAGTGAAGCTACAACCTGCCGACGCTCCACACACTGACCGTGAGTTTAACACCTCGACTCAGAGGGGAAGTGAACCTCAGTGAACCTCGTGGAGCTGTGACTGACTGACTGTCTGTTTTCAGCTTCACCTGGAGACTCAATGGCTTCCAGATTAGAAGAGGATCTCTGCTGTTCCGTCTGCCATGATGTCTTCAGAGATCCTGTCGTTCTGTCATGTAGCCACAGCTTCTGTAAAGACTGTGTGGAGAGCTGGTGGAAAGACAAAGAAGTAAAAGAGTGTCCACTTTGTAAGAGAAGATCTTCAAGGTCAGAACCACCTGGTAACCTGGTGTTGAAGAACCTGTGTGAGACCTTCTTACAGGAGAGAGATCAGAGCTCTTCTCATGCTCTCTGCAGTCTGCACTCAGAGAAACTCAGACTCTTCTGTCTGGACCATCAGCAGTCAGTGTGTGTCATCTGCAGAGATTCAGAAAAACACAGCGACCACAGATTCAGACCCATCGATGAAGCTGCACAACAACACAAGAAGCAGCTTCAGGAAACTCTGGAGCCCTTGAAGAAGAAGTTACGGTGTTTTGAACGTGTTAAAGTAAAGTTTGAACAAACAGCAGAACACATTAAGGTCCAGGCCGGACTCACAGAGACACAGATCAAGGAGCAGTTTAAAAAGCTTCATCGGTTTCTGGAGGAGGAAGAGGAGGCCAGGATGGCTGCACTGAGGGAGGAAGAGGAGCAGAAGAGTGGGAGGATGAAGGAGAAGATTGAGTCTCTGAGCAGAGACATAACGGGTCTTTCAGACACAATCAGAACCACAGAGGACGAGCTGAGAGCTGAAGACGTCTCGTTCCTGCTCAACTACAAGGCTTCAGTGGAACGAGTCCAGCAGCGCCCCCAGCTGGGTGATCCAAAGCTGGCCTCAGGAGCTCT
>CM031672.1:26887056-26939556 GCA_006182925.3 Reinhardtius hippoglossoides
ACGCTCTCGTATGTTTTCATACACTTACTTTATAAATATTGTTTGCTGCTATAATAAAAGATGTGTAGGCAGACGTGCACAGAACTGGACACATGGAGATGTTTGAAATATACCAACGACTGATTCTCCAAACATGTATTCAGATAAACTTCCTGCTTCTCTTCCTCGTGCTGCTGGTTCTCGGTGTTTTGGCGTCGGCCTGTTTACGAGCAGGTTGTATTCGGGGATGCGTCGCCGGGGCGACCACCCTGCTGAACTTTTGTTCCTGGTTGACTCCGGGCAGGAGTAGTTGTCACGAGGAGAAGCCCGCCAAAGCTCAGCAGCCAATCAGGAGCTGAGGTGGGAGGGGCCGAGCGTGCAGCAGGAAAACACAGCAGCTGGGAGTGAGGGTGTGTGTGTGTGTGTGTGTGTGTGTGTGTGTGTGTGTGTGTGGTGTGTGGTGTGTGTGTGTGGTGTGTGTGTGTGTGTGTTGTGTGTGTGGGGTGTGTGGGTGGTCAAACACTGCACAAAATGACACACTCGGGCATTTCTTTAGCACAAAAACAAATTCTTAGTTGTCAGTAGCCTTATACTGTGACATGCAGTAAACTGGACACATGCCGGTTCTGTTTATTTCACTTTCCCACCTAGTTTTATTAGTATTTATTTTCATTCAGATTTTGTTATTATTTCTTTCCTCGTAAAATCATGAAATATCCCAAATGAACTAAATACAATTCTCTCCTAAAAGACAGAATAACTCTTGTGTGTTGATCAACATAAAGTTTTATCGGCAGAGGAAAGTGACGTCTTGTTGCTGACAGATTCCAGAAGCTTCTCTTCATCCCTCTGATCCGGTGTCATTGTGATGCTCATCAGAACCAGGAACTCTCTGGTTTCATGGTTTTGTTTTGGACGTTGTTTTGCTGGTGATTTAATTTACAATGAAGACTGACGCTGTGTACACTCTCCACTTTTTGTAGTGTGGCAGTGTGTGTGTGTGTGTGTGTGTGTGTGTGTGTGTGTGTGTGTGTGTGTGTGTGTGTGTGTGTGTGTGTGTGTTTTCCCGCCACTGAGAAAATTCTGGCATCCGGCCAGGAATACATTCATCTTAGAGAGCGAGAGAGAGAAAGAAAGTCTTTCATTCACAAATGTGTGTGTGTGTGTGTGTGTGTGTGTGTGTGTGTGTGTGTCCATCTTCACGTGCACCACATACACAGACATTTGTGCCAAAATGAAAGCTGCTGAAATTATGATATTTTTGCACGACAGGAAAAAAACTAGTGAGTAAATGAAGCATTGGAGACGTCACCACAAACAGATCAAACTCATGTTATCGTCATGTGACTTCTTCACTGACTCGATGTCCGTGGAGCGTTGAGCGACACACACTTCAATTAAAAAACACCACTAATGCATTATCCTATCGTATCACATGGCTCAGGTGTGTGTGTGTGTGTGTGTGTGTGGTGGTGTGTGTGTGTGTGTGTGGAGGAGGAGGGGGGGGGGGGGAGTTCAGGTTGCAGCCTACTTGTAGCTGAGGTGTGACTTGGACTTCACATGTCACACACAGTTTTCCTAGAAACGCCCCCCCCCCCCCCCACCCCACCTCCCCACATCGCTCTCACACACTAATGAACGATGACGTTAAACCAGACAGAGAAAAACCTCAAACAGAAAAATGTAATAAAGCCACATCATCAAAGTGGAAAAACTGAAGTTAACGTTGTAAACAAGGTAAAAGTTAAACATTTAAGTACATACCCCCCCCCTCCCTCTCCTCCTTCACTCAGTAGGTGTGTGTGTGTGTGTGTGTGTGTGTGTGTGTGTGTGTGTGTGTGTGTGTGTGTGTGTGTGGTGTGTGTGTGGGTGTGTGGGTGTGTGTCCTTGTAAAGTTACACCACACACAGAATACCTCTGGTGTGTTCTCAGCAGCACACTGACACATGCTGATCCGTCACATGTTCACACACACACACACACACACACACACACACACACACACACACACACACACACACACACACACACACTGCAAAGTACAGGCTGGCTTAAAGCTACAATCACATTACATTTCCATCTGACTTAAACACACATTACATCTGTAAATATTGATAAATAGTATCAAACTTTCCCCTTTAGATATATGAATCTTTTTGTTCTGTCGGCGGCAGAACCAGTTTCTGTCTCCCAGAAGTTTACGGCTTCACTGCAACAGCAAATCTATTTGTTTCCCGCAGCAGTGCATTGTGGGTGGGCGGGGCCACAGGCGACCAGTGACAGTCCCCTCGTTTATATCCGATCTTCAGTGGCAATTAATTCACAGCACGACAAAAACATCGGATACGATCGGTGTCAACAACATATCCTCGTTATGTTGCTGTTGGTTCTTTGTCTTAAGGACGTATTTCCCAAAAACAGTGACGTCAGTCGGTTGATCGTGAATAAATTAGGATCGATACGAAGTTTTTCACGTCTTCAGTGACGAAGTATCTGGAGAGAACTGACACTTCAGCCTGTGGTGTGTTTGTGTTGTTGTGAGGAATTTACTGTGCAGGCCCCTTTAAACATTATCCTGCCCTGCCAGTGTGTGTGTGTGTGTGTGTGTGTGGTGTGTGTGTGTGTGTGTGTGTGTGTGTGTGTGTGTGTGTGTGTGTGTGCGTGTGTGTGCGTGTGTGTGTGTGTGTGTGGTGTCTCAGGTGACCTACTATGAGTGACCTGAGGTGTATTTTCTCTCTGACATCTTCTGTGGGGCGTGAACTTTTATTTTGAACACAGGTCAGTTTCTCCCGAACAGGAATGTCTCTAATAAATCCATCATTCAGACGTTATTTTAAATGTATTTTTAATTAACTGGGACGATCCACAAAACATTTCTTCCATCAGATGAGACAAAAATCGAATCATCCTACGCACCTTGTAAGAAGTAGGGCATCGTGTGTGTGTATGTGTGTGTGTGTGTGTGTGTGTGTGTGTGTGTGTGTGTGTGTGTGTGTGTGCACAACAACACATCCACAGATTTTCACCAAACTTGGTGTAATTATTTCTTGGAGTTTATCTCCAGATGATTAACTTAATCAGACTCAGCGACCGAGAGGACATAAAAACCATTAAAAACAAGAAACAACTCAACATATAATTTCTACAAA
The DNA here is from genome assembly GCA_006182925.3 of Reinhardtius hippoglossoides. Lineage (NCBI taxonomy): Eukaryota > Metazoa > Chordata > Actinopteri > Pleuronectiformes > Pleuronectidae > Reinhardtius > Reinhardtius hippoglossoides. Next base: position 26,890,185 of record CM031672.1, read on the forward strand.
TCTATGAATGTGAAATCAATGCTTTTCAAAAAAGAGCAGTGAACTCACTTTCACTGATTGCTGAGATCAGCTGATCGCGACCACCTCTGGTGACGGAGGAGGCTTCGGCACCATCGCCCTCTCTGGGAGGTCGAAGGTCGAACCTGCGGCGGCAGCACCGACACCGAATCTGTCTCTGAGGCCACGGACGGACACACGGCAGGACTCCACCACACACCTCTCACAACACTCCACACATTTACCAACACGTGTCACATAACACATCTCAGTGTGAATGAGCCACTTTCTGAAACATCACTTCTGCCAAAGACGTGTTCACCTGTGTGTGTTTTTGTGTGTTTGTTTATTTCTCCGCTGGATTATGCAAAACTTGCCCAACCTACTTTCCTTTAGAATCTGATTCACAGACGCTTTTCATACTAACAACTAAACTGTCCTGTACATTGGTTATTGGACTGACTCCATGTCCCATCAACTAAGGTGGAGGAGGGGGGCTCATGACTGACACTGCAGCCGGCCACCAGGGGGCGATCAAGATGACTCTGCTTTCACTTTCAGAGAGTTGTCCGTCCCCCCCCCCCATGCAGCAGATAACTGTAGATTTCATCATGTGTGTGTTTCCCAATTGTCAACTTTAGTCTGGTTAAGCCCATAATTACACAGCGTTGCTCAGCAGGCACATAAAGTCTCTGGAGGAGGATTACATTAAACTGGAAAACGTATTGTTTGACACACAACCGCCTGTGGTTTGGATGGTTTCCCTGGCAACAGATGATACCGGGTTTGTGTCCCCGATTGTGACGGATAATTTGAGTTCGAGCTGCACCGGAGCTCAAGTCTCCAACAAATAAAGTTAGAGAGACAGAAAACGTTGAGCAGTTGGATTTTCTTCTGGCAGCTGTGCGTCTGTTTTGAAATCACTCTCAGGTTGTGGTTTGGGAAAAGAGTCAAGACTCAGTTGGGGTTGGAGAGGAATCCACGAGTTGCAGGCTCTTGCATCACAAGAGCAATTTTCACACATTTGTTGCATCTTCAGCCGAAGATTCGAGAAATTACCCTGAAGGCTGAAGGTGAAACCTGTGGTCTGTTACTCCAGTGTGACGCTCAATCAATAATAAATCATCTCTGAAAACATGTAGAGAGTAGAAAAACTTTAACTTAAGTTGAATTCTTGTGAAATTGATATGAACAAGAAGCAGAGCCGAGCTGACAACGTGCTGTTTCTGTGAATATTACATGGTATTGCAAGAATAAATGTGTAATTTAATGATAAAAAAGGATCAGAATATTATAAATATACAGTTTAAAAAGAGTTATAGTATTATGGAGTAAAGAAAAGGAACCTTTTTAAAAAAACAGCAGCAAGAAGAACCCAAGTTTCAATCCTCCTGATGCATCATCTTGAGAAACTCTCCCAGTCAACCACTAACAAACATTCCTCCTCCACTTAAGAGACAATTTCCTCTTCCCGTAAAACTACACATTTTTTAATGTACATTTAAAACTCGTTTTTTTTCTTCTCTTTAAATCATAACTTTATTCTCAAAATCCTCAAATCTGTCTCCATTTGAGAGGCTCCAATTCTCCGTCAGTCGACTCCACTGACATGATCGGATTTCATGAGCTTTCTAACACATGTATTGGAAATATGTAATTTTTCTCAGTAGAACTCCGGCTGTCGCTGACAGTCAACCGGGTCCTGCTCCGACTCCAGCTCAGGGTCAAGAGATTTTCAGCAGATTATCGAACCCTTGGATCTTTGTGCCCGAAACACTTTGAGTAAATACAACGTAACAATGGAAGTGGTGAAACGTTCAATCTGCGCAGTTGAATCGGTCTCTGTTAAGATTCTGATGAACACGTTGGGCTAAAAACTAGAGTGGTTGCAGGAGCGTGGGACGTCGGGGGCCCAGGCTCAAAGGTACCTGGGTCGGCCCCAGGGTTTCCGCTAATCCTGGAGGAAACACTGGGGCCCCACATGGAACCACATGGAAACCATCCCAGACACCTCACACACATTTAGACGCTCTAGTCTTCAACCAAACCTCTGAGGCATGGGACCTTGATACAGGGTCTCTGACCATGGTGTCGTTTCAGTCTCCTGCACGAAGCCCATCGTAGAACACGATTGTTGCTGCTGTGGACTCATGAAATCAGCTGTTCTCAGGGGGGGGGGGGCCCTCTCAGCTCGGGGCCCCAGGTAGTTGCTGCTTTGCCAAACCTTTTGCAACGCCCCTGTATGGGAGCTGGTGAGGATTTGTTGAACAAAAATTTCTAATGAATTGATAATAAGTGCAACCAATACAAATACCCAGTTCACAGATAGCACACTCTCTTAGATACTATCGCATGTACACACACACACACACACACACACACACACACACACACACACACACACACACACACACGCACACACACACGCACACACACACACACACACACACACACACACACAAGTCACTGTGACCTTGGTCTGATACACAGAGTACACACCACACACAACACACACACACACCACACACACACACAACACACACACACACACACCACACACACACACACACACACGCACAGCAGTTGCACATTAACCTGCAGTGTTGCAGAGTGCTGACGTGGACCTGAACAACCCCAGCTGACGGACTGATGGAGCAACACGCACTGATGCAAACATACTGAGGGTGGCGCTACAGCAACAGAGACATTTAAAACACCAGGTATCATGGAAATCTGCCCATTGGACATTTTGACGTGAGGAGAAATGATCAGGTTTGTTGTGACTCCTCTGTCGTTCCTCCCTCGCTGGACGCTGATTGGTCTGAACCAGTATTCATCATTCACAATTTGTCAGATTTGTCTCCAGTGGCTGACGAGAGGGGTTCTCACTCACGAGGAACCCAGCAGGGTGAACACTGGTATGTTTACAATGACGTTGATTAGTGTGTTTTGTCCCCCCCCCCCCATCAGGAGCGTATCAAAGGACTTTGGGGGCCAGAGGCAAAGGGACCAGGGAGCCCCTCCATTGATCCAAACTGCCCCCAGCCCCAAAGAAACACACGACACCCTCCAATTGTCAAGTGACTCATAAATAACAAGGAGGAAGGACGGGACATGGGCCAGGAAAGAACCCATTCAACTCTGGGACAGGTCCCCTGAGACCCCTTTGAAAACCGGGACCCCCTCAAAAAACGAGACGATAACGTAAGCAGAGGTCAGACTGTGCATTCACATAAAAGCTGTAAAGTTTAAGTGCAAACCTGTAGTTCAAAGCTTGGTGGAGTTATTGAAGTCTGCTGCTCGTCAGTGGTGATGGAACGTCACAAAGCATTGACCTGCAGCCGGGTCCCTCCCTCGGTTGGGTCGCCTGGAAACATTCCTGGAGTTGTTTTTGCAATTTGCAGCAAAGTGTCAAACTGATGAAGCTGTTTTCTTAATTTGCAGCGCGTTGAGCTCTCTCAGCCACCGTACTCTTGTGTTCTCACATACCGCCCCTCTGGAAACTTCAGCACTCGACTGAGAAAAGAGTTTAAACACACAACTGAGAAACGGTGACCGACAAACGTCTCAGGGTTCACGGAGTTCGTGTCAAACTCGCACCGCACTGTCTCATACTGCAGCTCAAACACCGATATGTTCAGTCCGATTCGTCCGGTACGGAAACCGCTATCTTCAAAAGGAGCCAGTATTTACACATGTTGAATAAATAAGATAAAAGAAATATTTAAGTGGTGTAAAGAGTAAATGTATTTGATTAGTTTGTTTGGAAGCAAAGTGAACAAAAGAGACTCAAAGGTAATGAAGTATCACAGGATTACAGATTGGTTTTTCTACGGATGCTTGTCGAACTAGATGACCCAGTGGAGCTCCGACTCCGCCAAGGCCCTTAGCTCCTAAGCTGCTCACACTCGCAGATATCAAGACCCAGATTCGTTTTCATCAAGATCCACGAAGTATTTCCAGGGAAACTGTTGAAAATGAGAAGCTCAATGTTGAAGGAAGTCATAAAAAAAATCCTCCAACAACCCCCGAAATGTAATGGCTTCTCTCTTTGCACATGTCCCGTCCTCCTGCCAAGTTTCGAGGAAATTTGTTTGCTAGTTTCTGCGTAATCCTGCTCACAAACAAACAAAACATAACCTGTGCACAGAACGAGTAATACTTTAGTGAATAAACGATTTAATGGACATACTGGGTTCTTTGAGTTCACTACATTTAGTAAATTATGAAGTGTGTGTGTGTGAGAGAATGGAGACGGCTCATGTGCCGGGTTCACCGGGTTCCGTTTGACTTCAGTCAGAGCGCTCATGTGTCACCCTTAGATAAACTGTGCACATATAAAAATACATGGATGTGTGTGTGTCTTAACCTGCATGTCGGCTGGAGGGCACATTTCCAGATAGTTCAGGTTGTGACCGCAGACTCACACACCTTGTGTAAAGCAGTGACAGGTGAGTCGGTTCCCACCTGACAGGAGCGCTGCCTTTCTTTCATGTTCGTTTCCCCGTAACAGGAACAAGCCTCTTCATCTCCACTGCTGCATCAAACCCACTGATTAGTGATCAGCCTTATTTCAATGTGTGTAACTGACTTTGTCACATTTATGCAAAAAAATATTTAACAAGACAATTAGTCTTCATCTTCCAGGACATATTTCACATAGATCCACAATATTCTGGGGACTGGAGTGTTCCAGATGACCAATCAGGAGGGAGCCCTCCGCCACTGTCCCCGCCTCCAAAGCCTCAAAATCCAACTTGACAAGGGAACGACATTCGAGTGATGTTGCTACATTCATGAGCTATACTGCAGCCAGCCACCAGGGGGCGATCCAGATGTTTTAGCTTTTGGGGCTCTGTCATGTCATCCATCTCTACGTCTACAGTAGAGACTGAATCCATCAGTGTGGGCCGCGAACGGCATCTTTCCAAGTTGACTTCTTCATCTGCCTGAGCTACATGAAATCGGCTCCTCTTCTTCATCATGTTAGAAACATCATCGCGCCACTTTTCCTGCACAGACATTTTACAGGAGCATGTTTCAGTGCGTGTCTGAAAGCAGCTGAAGACCATATAACAATGAACTTTGCAAATTTAACTTAAAGAAACTGATCACTGATCTGTATATTCATTAAAAAGCCTTTGTTTGATTTCTTGGAATACAATCACGTGTAATGTTTCATGGAAAGTCCTTCAGGGTCATTTTTCCCGCCTGCGGAGGTCTGGAAAAGTTTTGATATCAGTTTCCTTTCTTTGCAGGTCATCAAATACACACACACACACACACACACACACACACACACACACACACACACACACACACACACACACACACACACACATGCACACACACACACACACACTGCAGAGTTGTATTATTTAACAGTGTAAAACATTAACAGCGGAGCTATTGTCGGTCAGGTAGCTGGCAGGTTGGTCTACTGATTAATCTTTATTTATCCAAGCACAGTTGACTGAATGAGCCGCACCCTCCATTCATTCGCTTACTCTCACTCCCAATGAGAACTGAACTGTAGGAGATGTGATGGCCTCGGGTTCAGATACGAACGCGTCGAGCTCACATCTCATCTCAGATCAGATTGTGTCGCCTTCACTCAAAACCTGCTCTACCTACCTTACATTGGATGTGATTCAAGTGAGCTTACCTCGGATGTCTGTTTTGACAGATATCCTGCGCTAGGATTTCTCATCTTTGTGCAACAAGTCCCAGAATAACAAGTGCAGTGATGACAAATTGGGTTGGTTCTCGTCCCGAGGAGAAGCGTGGAAGCCGGAGCGCAGGTTATCTGAGTGAAAATGAGTGTTAGCAGAAACAGAAAAAAAGATTTAGTTTACTTTCATACAAACCCCAGCCAGTCCGGCACGCAACATTTTCTACACCAGCCTGAAGCGGTTGACCAATCACAACAGCCGGCCAATCAGAGCAGACTTGGTGGTTCATCAGGAGCCTTAAAGGGGCTGTTTCAGACAGAGGCTGAAAAGAGGAGCTGCAGCAATGGACAGTTGAGGAAAGTGTTTTCTGAACATTAGAGCATGAAAACCTTCTCAAATCATCACAGTAATTAAAATAATGAACTTGAATATGAGCAGAATATTTCTCCTTTAAGATATTTACTGTAAAACTTATGATGATTTATTGAGATTGGGTTCAGGCGGTCCAACAGGTTTCCAAACAAAAGAGCAGGTTGAACGGATCTCATGTCCCAGTTCTGGATTCTAACCTGACACGAGTTGGACGTGCGGAACACAGAGCTGGAGGATGAAGATGAAGCACGAGTAGAAAGTGTTTTAGAGAAGCAACAGGTAATCTACAAGCTTCTGATTCGGACCGGAAAGGAAAACTTACTGCGACTATCAGTAACTAACTGGTTACACAATGATCATCATGTCATCATCATGCAGTATGTGTGTGTGTGTGTGTGTGTGTGTGTGTGTGTGTGTGTGTGTGTGTGTGTGTGTGTGTGTGTGTGTGTGTGTGTGTGTGTGAGAGAGTTTCAGTATGACTGTGTGTTTGTGAACGAGTGACACACTGGATGTGTTTCACCTCAACTGCCGCGCTTTCTGTTAGTCATTGATAATAAAACATTTGATCGTCTTCCTTTTGGCTGGAGATTAAAGCTCCGACCGACCGACCGTGGAAATCTGCAAACAGCTGCGATGTTATAGAGTTTTTAAAAATCCTACAATCTGGTGCTGAGTGGATGTGGTTTTATGATTCCTCAGATCTGGTTCTGAAGACGCGCGGTCCACTGGAGAGATGAAATATGGTTTCAAATGAGGAGCCCAGTTTCACATCGTCTCTCTGCAGGGAGACGTTTTATAGAGGTGCAATCGACAAAAGTTTCATCCCGGGTTAAATCCCCGGAACAAACAAAGAGCAGTTGTGTCATAAGAACTGCGGTTCATTGAACAAACACAGACAAATGTGGACACAACTTGCCAGAGATAATTCATCTCACGCTGCTGCAATCGATCGTGTTTGCTTTCCTTAACAGTGAAAGTAATTCAGGTGGGAACACAGATGCATGACTCACGGGCAGGACAGGTGGAGGTTATGCAAAGTTTTACTGGGGTTAAACTCAAGTGGCACTTTCACACCTTCTTTGTTTCGTCCGGATCTTGAGACTTTTTCAGTTTGGTCCAAACCACAATAAAATGTGAGAAAGGTGCGTCGGTTCATTGGGTTCATTCGCAGAGTGAATGAACCGAGTGACTGAGGCGTCCCAAATTAACAAAGTGACCCGGTTCAGTTGTTTTCTCCTTTCAAACAGAAACATTACTCCACCAGCGAAACGACAACTCGCCAACGACGAGTACAGACGACGGACGTAAGTATGACTTTTAAAATTCTCCCTAAATTACAATGTGAAACCGAAACCAATTTTCAACAGTCTAACAAAGATATGAAGCTTAGGTCAGACTTTCAGATGTGGAAATGTCCAAAAATGCAAAATTAAGACTTTTGGTAACAAGTGTCATTCTCTCCCTGATCGGTTCTCATAGAGCCGGACCAGTGTGGACTATCTGGCGCCGATGCTGTTACCCTTACAAGGGAGTAAAACATTTCCAGTACTGGGTTGGGATGTGATGGGGTGTGAGGCCTGGTGTTTTATTCTGGACCCAGACGTTTCTACATATCTAAATTTAAACCCTTTGACCTTTACAACACGCCGCTGCATGTATTCCTGCAGCGTTATCAGTCCTGATGAACGCCTTCCGTCCAACACATGGTTAAAATAACCATCCTCTTCCTGTGTGCGTGTAACACACACACACACACACACACACACAGGGAGTCAGTGGGGTCAATTCAAAGCCATGGGCGATCCATGAAACACCACCGCTGACTTCTTTTGTTCCAGATCATTCAGCTTGACACACAACTGTGTCTGTTCCTTTGAGTCTGTGTGTGTGTGTGCGTATGTGTGAGTGTGTGATAGATATAAAAGTTGACATATTAGGGACCATTCTCTTCCACACACACACCACACACACACACACACACACACACACACACACACACACACACACACACACACACACACACACACACACACACCACACACATCAGCTGGACACTGAATCCTTCATGTGGGGTCTCTTTTGTCTCTCTCTCTCTCTCTCTCTCTCTCTCTTCTCTCTCTCTCTCTCCTCTAACCTCCTCTCTCTCTCTCTCCTCTCCCCTCTCTCTCTCTTCTCTCTCTCTCTCTCTCTCTCTCTCTCCGCTCAGCTCATGTCCCGACATGTCTGTTTCGTCTCTGCTGTCATTGAATCATTTTTACCCATGTTGCACTGCTCTGCACCGACTGACACATCTGCCTCCGTTGCTTTGACTTCCATGTTATTGTCCTGATGAACTGATCGGACTCTAGCGTGAACTGGTCGTGGCCCTGATGTGAACTGACGTGTGGACGCTGCGTACGGAGGTAAACACGGAGAAGAAGTCGGTTAAAAACACGGAGGCCACAGATGTGAGATCTGGTTTGAACACAGAAAATCCTCCCTGGGGATTTCAAGCACGTGTTTATTTATATTCAACCATAGCCATTATCTTTCTCTAACCCAAACCAAAGAGCTTGTATTTTCTTAACCACAGACAGACCTCTGGGCGTGAACCCTGGTCTCTGGTGTGACAGTCGTGTGGTCGCGTGGCCGACATCCACCTCAACCACCTCCTGGGTGACGCTGATCAGTCAGTATAATTATTTTTAAAAGCTGCCTCCTTACTTAATACAGTCAGTAATTACATCTCCCACATAATGTATATTAACTTCATTCCAAGGAGACTCAGGGCTGGGTCAAGACCACAGGAGGAAGTATGAAAACATCCCTGGAAAGTAAAATGACACACGAAAAAAACCAAACCACATGAAAATATAGCAATAAGCTGCGAGAGAAGAGAAGCTCAGATACTAGAAAGAGTAAAGAACGTATTTATTTCTTTTCAATGTTTAAAATACTTTTATATATTTTTTTTTCATTCAGACTCTCAAATCTTAAAGCTTAAATCTGTTGTTCTGTGGGAAATCGTGAAAATGTGATAAAAATATTCCTGTATCTGGATTCGCATTGAATTGAATGGCTCTTGTTTGTGAGGGACGGTGTTTGTGTTTATGTCCTTTGTGTATTTGATTGTGTGCATGTGTGTGTACATCTACTGCAGACACACGTGTTCATTGGTCTCCTGTGCATGTGTGTGTGTGTGTGTGTGTGTGTGTGCATGTGTTGCAAGCCCAGCCCCTTTTTGACATTTATACCATGATGGATGTTTGCTCCTCTGCCTCGTTTCTCTCGGGGAAGTTCGTCCCGATGGAAAACTGCAGCCACGTCACATAAATCACATTGAAACTGAATTAGCCACATAGACAAAAACAAAATAGAATATAAATATAAAAAATATTTACTCTAATGCAACAAACATCCACGACCCAGCACTACTTAAAGTGCTACCAACGTGCTAACAACGTGCTAACAACGTGCTAACACAGTGTCGGCCTATGGAGAGCCTGTCCAGTTTTTTTAATGTATCTGTCGTCATACGCAGATGTTGACAGAGATTAGTCTGCTTGAAACTAATTAATATTTCTCTGTAGTCTCATGTAAGCTAATGCTAACCCATTGGCAAACTTAACGCTAAAGTTCGTGTAATACTTTCTAATCCATACCGTGATGATGGTCCAGACCACGGACTGAATGTAGCCATGGGCGACATGTCCGAAAGTGAAGCCATATTGTTTCTATCGCCCCCTGGTGGCTGGCTGCAGTACAGGTCAAAAACCTCAATGTTAGCGGATGGCACATGGACCAAACTAACATCATACGTCAAATATTTTCATTTTAGGTGTCGTTCTCATCGCACTGATGTTTGTTCAATTGTTTGTTTCCGATAAGTTTGCTTTAATTAGTTATTTATGGCAACTCGGTCATGATTGACGACCAAGACTTGTGATTGGTTGAGCTTGTTAATCGACCTCGTTACATCTCCTGATCGCTGTTGTGCAGATTCTGGCTCTAAATGACGTCATCAGAGCAAGATGGCAGCGTTGGTTTGCAGAACATTTGCGGATAGTGGGAGGAAGTGGACACGAGTCATCCATCTTTGTTTACAGTCTATAGTCCAGACTCAACACAGGACCAACACAACCATTCCCCTCTTTTTAACAGGAGACATGTTTCTCCCCCTGATGGTCACTGTCATGTAAAAGTCTTGATGAAAACTGATGGCGTCCATGTTTGTCATCACCCTGCTGTGGGCTCGCTGCTCTCTTAGAGAACAAGGTGCCTCCTGGGAGTGTTGACCACTTCCTGCTGCCGCATGCTCCTCCTGTAAAACTGTCAGAGCTGCAGTGTAAAGCCTTTAACCTCCTGACCTCCAGTCGCTTTGCAATGTCTGAATCACTCCTTCATCCTCCTCATCCTCCTCATCCTCCTCATCCCTGCTTGCATAACTCGATCACACCTTCTCTGCCGACACCACACCGTCCATCCTTTCTGTCTCCTAGTCCTTTCTTTCATGCCTCCTTCTGTCCTTTGTCCTTTTCCACGGCAACTTTCATACTTTCCTCATCTGCTCTTCTCTTTTTTTAGCTTTCTTCCTTTTTTGCAACTCCATGCTTTCCCTCCCTCTGTCTTTTCTTAGTTTCTTCCCACTCTCCTTATCTCTTTTCCAGAGAAATTTCTTGGTTTGCAGCAGCTGTTACACACAAGCCCTGCCTGTCTCTGTGTGTTTGTGCGTGTGCATGTGTGTGCGTGTGTGTGCGCGTGTGTGTGTGTGTGAGAAACATGATCTTGCAGCCGGGTGAAACGGTTTTAAAACTCTCACGTGTATCAGTGCAGTGTGTCACAGGAAATGCCATATAAGGCATCAAGACGATCAGGCATCCGTTAGGGCGTGTGTGTGTGTGTGTGTGTGTGTGTGTGTGTGTGTGTGTGTGTGTGGTGTGTGTGTTGTGCTTGCGTGTGTGTGTAGTGTGTGTGTGTGTGTATGTGTGTGTGATACAGTTACAATCCGTTGCCAATCCTTTCCTATAAATGAGTTCCCGTCCTTCCAGGATTTGAGACTGGTTTGACTCAGCTGAAACATGATACTGGGATTTTCTCTCTGTATTACGAGACAAATGTGTGTCTGCTGTGGTCGTTTGAACAAAGATTAAAGAACGAGGCGTGTAATTCACTCTCGTGGTCACGGTTTGACACGGTTTGAAGTGTGCAAAGCGTCCAGGAGCTGATATCGATCTCTGAATTGATGGTGATTGAAGTGCATCTGTTCAGACAAGCTGCAAACTGTCAGAAATATTCAATCACTTTTTTTAAATCCTTCTTTCTTATTAACATGCACTTTCACCTGCTAGTGCAAATACTTGTCCTCACAAAAGCTGGGCTGATTTATACATTGCTCATGTGTATGTGTCCCTGAGGCTGAAACATGTCAGTGTCCCGCTGCCGTTTGAAGTCTGTACAGTTACAGTTCGTCCCTGAGCGGCTGAGTAAGTTGTGCAACATTTCAGATGATGAATCAAAGACATTCCTCCCGTGAAAGCCCTAATAAAGCTGAGCAGTAAAGCCCGAGCAGATTAGGTACACCTGACATGCAAGTTCCTGCCTGTGATGTTGACATACAGCCGAGCTTTCACATACGAACTGTACATGTTCACATGGGAGACAGAGAAGCGAGGAGCGAAGACGACAGGTTCAAGAAATGAGAGGAGGAGACGGGAAGATGAGTGATTGACAGCGTCCACGTGAAAGAAAGAACGAGATATGGTTGGTGTGAGTGTCATCAATGAGTAATGATGTATTTATAAGTGTGTGTGTGTGTGTGTGTGTGTGAGAGATAAAGTAACATGATCATTCAAACTGTTGGGTGTCTCTAATAGTCTTCTATGTAAAGTGCCTGGAGACAATGCATATATAATGAATTGGCACCATACAAAATGAAGTGAATCATTTGGGTTGTGAAACTGATTCCTTCTCCCAGAGGATCGTGGGAGACGTCCACACCCTCAAAGTCCAATTCGGATGAACACCTTTAAAATGGATACAGTCCCCTGAGGAGTTTTCCCACACACACACATACACACCACACACACACACACACACACACACACAAACACACACACACACACACAGTTACACACATTAATACCTGTTCTGCTCCCACTGAGCGTGACAACACAAATACATCAATAATTCGTCCCTGTGCAGCCGGCCCACACAACTTAACCACAACTATGCATGATTCCTCCCGGCTACATTTCTGTAACTGACTCATAATCCGTCCAAATAAGTCGCACACTATGAAAGTGCTTTTGCTTTTGAGGGATGTTGCAACGTTTTGTCGAGCAACAAAACGGATTATCTCAATAACTTGTATTGTTATTATCATTATATGAATCATGTGTAAATAACTTATTTCATAATGATTTAAACCGGAGTAATTGTTTGGGTCTATATTTTTTGAATGGGGAGACTAGTTAGATGCAAGGGAACATAAAATGACTTGGAGCCTATACAAATGTCTGAGGAACTAGTCAGATGTCTGAGGAACTAGTCAAATGTCTGAGGGAATAGTCAAATGTCTGAGGGACTAGTCAGATGTCTGAGGGACTAGTCAAATGTCTGAGGGACAAGTCAAATGCCTGAGTGACTAGTCAAATGTCTGAGGGAATAGTCAAATGTCTGAGGGACTAGTCAAATGTCTGAGGGACTAGTCAAATGCCTGAGTGACTAGTCAAATGTCTGAGGGACTAGTCAAATGTCTGAGGGACTAGTCAAATGCCTGAGGGACTAGTCAGATGTCTGAGGGACTAGTCAAATGTCTGAGGGACTAATCAGATGTCTGAGGGAATAGTCAAATGTCTGAGGGACTAGTCAAATGCCTGAGTGACTAGTCAAATGCCTGAGGGACTAGTCAGATGTCTGAGGGACTAGTCAAATGTCTGAGGGACTAATCAGATGTCTGAGGGACTAGTCAAATGTCTGAGTGGCTAGTCAAATATCTGAGGGACTAGTCAGATGTCTGAGGGACTAGTCAGATGTCTGAGGGACTAGTCAGATGTCTGAGTGACTAGTCAAATGTCTGAGGGACTAGTCAGATGTCTGAGGGACTAGTCAAATGTCTGAGGGACTAGTCAGATGTCTGAGGGACTAGTCAAATGTCTGAGGGACAAGTCAAATGCCTGAGTGACTAGTCAAATGCCTGAGTGACTAGTCAGATGTCTGAGGGACTAGTCAAATGTCTGAGGGACTAGTCAGATGTCTGAGGGACTAGTCAGATGTCTGAGGGACTAGTCAAATGATTTAGGCATAAATTGAATGAGGGACTAGTCAAATGATTTAGGCATAAATTGAATGAGGGACTAGTCAAAGCGATAAGTCATATAGTGGAAGAATGACGGAGGGAATATTCAAATGGCTTCTAGTCAAATAACAGCAGGACTAGGCAGAGGAACTAGTCAAAGTTCTGTATGAACAGTCCAAAATATGCAGGACAAGTTGAGTGTTGGATGAACAAGTCAAAAAGCTAAGGGACGAGGAAATAACCATAATTGTAAAGGACAAGTCGACGGATTAGTCAATCACGGAAGGGATTAGTCAGACAATGCCTCGGGGAGGAGACAATTGTTTGAGGGACAACTCGGATTAAGTCGTCCTGACCAGTCAAGTGTGCAAAGGAATAGTCAGATTATTTAGAGGGGGACTGGAAGAGAACAACTCAACAGCGTGAGGGACATGTCAAATCTGCGAGATGCTCCTTGAAGACTAGTCAGATATCTGAGGGACTAGTGAAACACATGGACTACTTGTTAAAACAACGAGATATCCAGAAGTTGAGCATTTGAAGAAAGCATCGAGATCCCAACGGCCTCTGCTGGTTAATGAGTTGGTTTAGTGGGTGGTGTAAGTCTGGATTATCGCCTGACCGGCCCTGAGGGTGGGCGGGGACACCTGTGGCCCAGGGGGAGTGGGTCGACCACTAAATAGAAGGTCAGTGGTTCAATCCTCTGGCTCATTCGGTCTGCTTGCCAAAGTGTCCTTGGGCAAGATATAGAGCAGCATAGAGTAGAGCTGTATGTGTGTGAATGAGGAGCCGATAAGTGTAGAAGAGTAAATAAATACAGATCATTTCCATATAATATTATATTAGTTAATGATTTTCAGTTCTCTGAGTCAATTAAACGACTTTAAGGGAAGTAACGTTCGGTCAGTGAATCATTTTACACAGAAAAGGTAATAATCTCCAGATATGACCATTTCCGAAACACACACACACACACACACACACACACACACACACACACACACACACACACACACACACACACACACACACACACACACACACACACACACACACACACACACATACACTATGACACACACTCTTTGAATACCAGGGCAGATTTCACTCCTCCACTGAAATACTTTCCCATGTATCGACAATGAGAAAGGGCAGGACGCTATTTCCAGAGTCAACTAACAACAACGGTATCTCTCTGTGTGAGTCAGTAAAACACACACACACGCACGCACACACACACACACACACACACAGTTCAGACTTTTTTCTTGGAAACGTTCTGTGAAGCAGGAGCAGCAAACTGAATCTACAAGTTTAATCTGTGGTGAAATAGTGTCTTTCTTCTTTTATGGTAAATCTTGACAGAAGCAGCTTAAACACACGTACAATATTTCTGAGTTTCAACAAAACAACACAATAATTATGACCATTGTTTGTATTATCATCATCATTATTATATGAACTGTTGCTGCTCTCATTAATAACATCTTGACATCCATAATTATCACTGGTCTCCTGGTGCCTTGAGATAATGTAGATTATGATTTGGTGCTATAACAAATAAATGGAGTTGAAATTGAAGTATCGTTGGATTCTAACACACTGTTTACTTCTGTTTATTACAAGAAATGTGTAAATTTAACGGAGAAATCAACGTGGAAATTCTCAGTTAATTTGACTTATTTCTTGTAATAACAGGAA
The DNA here is from genome assembly GCA_006182925.3 of Reinhardtius hippoglossoides. Classification (NCBI taxonomy): domain Eukaryota; kingdom Metazoa; phylum Chordata; class Actinopteri; order Pleuronectiformes; family Pleuronectidae; genus Reinhardtius; species Reinhardtius hippoglossoides. The sequence continues at coordinate 26,905,203 of CM031672.1, forward strand.
GTTGGTGTGTGTGTGTGTGTGTGTGTGTGTGTGTGTGTGTGTGTGTGTGTGTGTGTGTGTGTGTGTGTGTGTGTGTGTGTGTGTGTGTAAGGTGTCACCGATCTGACATAATGCCGGCTGGTAAATCATGAACTGGCTTCATGTCATTTTGAATGAATGAACACAAGTGTGGGTGTTGTATAAGTTGGCATCAGTATGAAGCAGCCTCTGTTTTCTTAAGACTTCACACACACGCGCACACACACACACCAGACACACACACACACACACACACACACACACACACACACACACACACACACACACACACACAGACACACACGTCCCTTATCCGTGTGTCTCAGATAACGTGCAGATGAAAATGTGCCTGGCCAAAACACACCCACACACAGATTCCCATGGGATTTGTGTGTGTGTGTGTGCGTGTGTGTGTGTGTGTGTGGTGTGTGTGCATACAGGTTAGGGTGGTGACTAATAAACTAGGATGGCATAGAGCCTCAGTGTGTGAGGGGGGTGGGGTGGGGGGGGGGGGGGGGGGGGATGACCAGGGAAACATATTACAAAGTAGGTTTACACATACATGGGATTTGCTGTGGTGTGTTTTGTGAAGGCCTGAATATAAAACTATCGGAAATAGCAAACTATATAAACTATAGAATATGACAAACACTTGAAAAAGGATTGTGCAACATGTTGCAGACAGTAGAAGAGGGTTGTGTGTATGTGTATATGTACAGTGTGACTGTGATTGGCCATTTAAAGTGTAAGTGTCAGAGTCAAAGGTGGAGACAGGTCGGCCACAATCTTACCTGCGCGCCTTCACATTGTAAACATGTCATAATTCATATTGCACAACCCGCTTTCTAGTTTGCACAACACATTACACAATCTGTTTTTCTGTTTAATCTTTATATTTCATAAAACACTGTTTATATGTGAACGGTTTTCGGCCGCCACAGCAGACAGATGTTTCCAGAGCAGATAAACGTCTCCACATTAATACCAATGTTTTTAAGTTGGTTGCACGGATTGTTTATAAAGATGCAGCTTCACTTCCTCACATTGTACAAGAAAATAAAAGCCCAAACATCCTGGATAAACGGGCGCATGCGGTGGTGATCGCCGAGTGTAGCCGTGGTAACGAGGTCCCACTACACACGCACTTGACGGATCATTCTGTTGGGAAACATCTGGTACGGATCTGGTGCATCATGAAAAACCAACAGATCAGTAAGTTATGAGCGCTCTCCAAACATGATCACCGATGACTTATTGTTAATCTATTGAGCACTAGGAAGTTATTTTGTGGTTAACCTACGTAAAGCTTTGAAACAGGGGATTTATTAGAAAGTGTAACGTACTGGTAGCTCACCTGGTGAAGCAAATACCAGTCACAGAACGTACAGTTACTGGGCCGTGAGGTCGATATCAGCAGAATTTTACACATTTGATTAAAATCGCCACCTTTCACATTTTAGTAAACTGGGGGTGAAAGTCAGTGTAATGAAGTTGCACCAACTCCTCCCGCCTCCGCCCGGCAGCCACAGAGCAGCCGAACGACCTCGTGGCGAAGTGCCAGGGAGATAACAGCTACCTGTGTGAACAGTGGGAGTGTCTTCGTTCCCTTTCACCGAGATGACAGACGGACGAAGGGAGCAAAGAGACACGACTTACAGAACTTCACCTGGCTGAGGAGCTTTTGTTCAGCTAATCCCCGGTTACACAGCCAGTGTTTGCTGACAGTGTTCTTTTCTGCGGCTCCTCCCTGCGTCTGGTGGCAGATCTCACTCCTGCCTGGCCTGAAACACCGTGTGCTACCTGGTAACCCTCGGTTACATAAGACCGCTCCACGCCGGCTCTTTGCCAAACACACACGTTTAATACTGAAGAAATCACGTCACAGCAGCTTCTGCTCTCCCACAAGTTTCACATGAAAAGAAAAATACTGCAAAAAATCCTCTTAAGATTTAAGGGTATTTGCTAAATCCCCCCCCACCCACCCCAAATTCAAGATTTTTAAATAAAAAGCATTGAGGGGGTGATGCACACCCAGCGTACACATTGTATTCACCCAAATAATCCAATGCAAACTTTTCTATATGGTAATTATGTTATGTTCAATTCATAATAATGTCCTGATGCATCACTACGCTATATGACATCATCTTCTGACTTCACAGTGACACCATATGACATCATTCAACCAAGTGATTATAATATACTTTATATACTAGACTTTGTTTGTAAAATTTTTTTTCATAAATCATCATCCCAACTTTTTGTATTAGATGCAACACGAAGTGAGGAAATAATCATGCCTCATTTGTGCTGACTTGGCTCATATTAATTAACAAAAATAACATTTAACAAAATAAATAATAAAGTAGAAATACAGGCAAAGTTGTAATTGTCCAGTCTGAGATCCAGCCAGTGTCTTCAAGTATTTAAAACATTCCACAAATTAATTTCATAGCCGTCGATGGAGGACGGATGTTCTCAGGTGACCTCGAAAAAAAAGTAGAGATTTAGTTTTAGCAGCATCAGTAACGAGCTGATGTCTGACGAGCTGTCGACTGCCTCTTTCTTTTATCAGATGTGATGTGATGTCTTCGCTTGCACGACAGGAAACCGTCACCAACAGCTGATAAGAAAAAACACAAACTTTTTGCAAACCATAATAAACAGAACAACACACGTAAGCGTCACCTGGAGTCACCTGCAGCCGCTCTGTTCCTGCCGCTTCTCTGATGTGATGAGTGCCACGGATCTCTTCTTCATGTGTTTCCTAGAAGCACGACATCACCGCTGACCACTTCCTCCCTGACAGGAGGTTTACCTGCAGCTCGCCGTCTTGCAAACTGGAAAGACACTGCTGATGTCACTGTGTGTGTGTGTGTGTGTGTGTGTGTGTGTGTGTGTGTGTGTGTGTGTGTGTGTGTGTGTGTGTGTGTGTGTGCAGAAACAGGTGAAGCTGCTCCGATGCCATGGTTACCAAAACTTCCTGTCAAAGTGAAAACAAAGTGATGAGAAACAAACATGAGAGAAAGAAAGCAGGGCTGAAAAGTGGCTCGGAGAGAAGAAAGGAAGAAAGAAAGAAAGGTGGGTAGAGAAAGTGTCAGGCCGAGGGAGCGAGAGCCGGGGACAAAGACAAAGTGGGAGAGAGCAGGGGTGAGATGAAAGAGAGGCGTGGAGAATGAATGGAGGCCTGCAGTTTTCTTTTACTGTCAGAGAAAGAAGAAAAAAAAACAGGGAGTAAAGGAGAAGGAGAAAAGCTGCTTGAGGAATTCCATTCAGCCACTTGTAGGAAGGCGTGGGAATTCCGGGGAAAATCCACCTCGGGGGAGAGCGGAGGGGAAGAGGGTCGTTTCACCAGAACCGCAAAACAAATGATCTTTTTCCCACATATCCACGGTGGGATCTGTTCACGTTTGGATTCATGTTATATGAATATAACTGGAGCTGTGCATTTTCTATACAGTGGGACTGCTGCTGCTGCTGCTGCTGTCAAACCAATACAACCAGTGAGAATGCAGGTTTATGCTGTTTGGTAGCATGTTGGACTGGAGGGGAACTGGTATTCTACACTGGTAGTCACTTTTATGAAGTTCTATAAACAAGTGGAAAACCTGTTATTCTCACACCATAATAAAATACTGTATATGAGGATATTTTCAATAGCAAACTGATGATGTAATAACACGTAAGAGCGTTTCTTGTTACTCTTGGATCCCCAGTGAAGACCTGTCAGATCTAATTGTATCCGCTCACTTCATCTTCTGACAGATATGATATTATCAGCTACTGGAGGCCTCCGACATTCAAAGCATAGCTCAGGTTTTCTCTTTCCCAGAGGTGTTGCATTACTGCGGCGGGGGTTTCTCAAAATTAGGGGTCAGGACCCACAAATGGTTCACAGGTGCCCCCCCCCCCCCCCCCCCCCGTGCAGCACGGGCCCCCCAAAAACCGAATTGATTTAATGAGCCGCGGGTCCCAGGGTGAGAGGAAGATATTTCAAATTCGATATCCACACCGTGAAGAATTCTCCCGATCCCCCCCCTTTGAGCGGAGAACAGAGCGGCTCCGCGTTCAGCTGTCGGAGAGTTTGTCCGAAACAACACGGGAGAGTTAAAAGGAGTGAAAAGCAAAACAATGAAAGAGAAAAGGTAGAAAGGATGTGTGGTTTTTAAGGTGAGATCAGTGCGTACTGATACGAGGAGGAGTTTCCTCAACAACAGGAAATCAGAGAACACATTAGAGTAGACGTTTCACACCAAACACAGAAATGAAGCATGAGAAAAAAGACGACACTCTGACACCGGGCTGCGAATTAGTTCTCGTGGGAAACTGAAGGAATCAAAGCATTTTTTTATTTTTGTAACATTATCTACGGTGGCCACCAGGGTCAAAACATAACATTTCAGACTTCTTGTCTGTGATTGGCCCACAGACTGTATATACAGATGGACGACATGACAGCTCCCCAGAAGTGAAGCCAAAATCACCATGACTGCCCCCTAGTGACTTGCTGCAGTATAGGTCATGAACCCCACCTCATCCATGTTAGTGGACGGACCTCAATAGTTAAAGTGCACATTAAATAAATTGTTCCCAAAGATGGTTTCTGTCATTTTAGGAAATTACAGTTTCCACTCTGACCAATCAGGTCTGAGCAGGATGTTTTTGTGCAAGATGGCTGCAACTTCTATTTGCAATATTTTGGCTTCACTTGGAAATGGAGACGTAGCGTCCATCTTTATTTACAGTGGAAGAATTGGACAGAACCTAGAGAAGTTTGAAATCATAAAGAAATATTCAAACAAAGAACTTTCATTCACGCTTTCAACAAATTGTTTTGATATAAAGATAAAGTTTATTACTGTTATTATCAAAATGTCCCAGATCAGTTATATTGGGGACGTTCTGTCCCGTTGGGGTCACAAGCGGTATCAGCAGGAAAGGACTGCAACTTTAAAACCCAGAGTGTCAGAGAGTATCATCAGCAAAAAACTGCAGACTAATACAAACAGAGAAAGAGAGAATGCATGAAGTGAGGATGGGGGGGGGGGGGGAGTGGTCGAGCGAGTGAAACAACAGAGTGGGAGAGAGGGAGCGTGCTGTGTAAACACGGGTCCTGCAGATGAATGAGACTTCCCCTGGTTTGTTGTTGCAGCGTTTGGGCCGACAGAGACAGAGGATGAACGTGTGAATGAGTGTGTGAGAAAAAGAGAGAGTGAATGAGGTAAAGGGGGCGGTGGGAGGGGCTACGGGGATGACGGCATGGAGAGAGAGGGGGGGCGTGTCCTCGCCACGATAAGTTATCGGAGGCAATTCGGTGGCGTCCAGCGCTCCAGACGTTAAAGTCCTGTTGATTTTGGGGGAACGTGAATGTTTTTCTTGTGCCGTTTACTCAAAGTTTACGAAGACGCACCGCGTGTAGCGGGGGTGTGATGATTGACAGCTGGACCTGGTGTTGGCGCTGCGAGAAGAGACTCGATTGATACCCTGATATGAGGAGGGGCGTCCATTCAGAGACTGCGGTTACAGACAGGCTGTAACACACACATGAAGGTCAGAGGTCAACAGAGAGTTAAGGATCTGCTCACACAAGCACGAGTGAACACACACTCACACACACACACACACACACACACACACACACACACACACACAAAGCAGAGCATCTCCCAGTGTCTTTGTGTGTCAGTGAATGGGAGAACTGGCTTTAAGCTGGGAAACGCTCCGCTGCTGAAGATTAATCCTCTTTTTCTTTCTTATTCTCTCTTTTCCTTTCTCTGTAACTTCTTTAAAAGTGTTGTAGCCAAACTTCTCCGTCCCCCGGATTTCAACTTAATCACTTCTCAGTTTTAGCCGTGGCACATTAACAAGTCAAAGAGCCGCTCCAACTCCAGATGTTAGGAGACAAATGAAACACGATACAAACACATTCCTCAGGCTACATCCACACAGCTAGGTTTCCGTTTGAAGGTGGCGTTTGGGGCTGCGCGTCGGTTTTACTAACATGCCTGAAACGCAGGTCACATGACCGCTCACGCTCAAGTATCATGCATGTGCAGGTGTAGTGGACACAGGAAGCATTTGGTTGTTGAATAACAGCCGGTTTCCTGTACGCATGGAAGTAGTTGTATCAGTAAACAACGCTTCTTAAATGAAGCGTCCATCCCCCCCGATCGCTAATGTGCCGACTCCGACGCCGACTTCATCGCAAAGATCGGGGACACCTTGGCTTCAGTTTGGATAGTGGGAGGAAATGGAGACACGTCGTCCATCTTTATTTACAGTCGATATTTTCCTGACATTTCCCGGAAATATCCACAGCAGCTGACTTCCTCACACACAGCCTCTCTGGAAATTGCTGGAAAGTGTGCGTCTGGAAGCAGCGACAGCTCGGTCCACACCGGACAATATTATGGAAAAATCCCAACTGGTCCCACGAACAGAAAGAAACCTCCAACAACGTGACTCAGTGTGGGCGTCCGTCTGCTTTGACAGGTCGGGGAGAGAGGAGAGAGGAGAGAGAGACCAGGGACGGTTGTGCAACCGGATAAAACAGAAACGTTCATATCTTCGTGTGTGAACCTGTTTTCATTGAAGAGCGGCACCATGGTAACGGATACACTGCTTCACAATAAAAGCACCCCGCTGGTTGCGCCGGCGGAAAGCTTTTAATGTGAAGCATCTGCTGCGTAAAAAAAAATCAACTGTAATCCAGTGAAGAGCAACATGAGGATGATGATGGAGCTTCTTCTCTGTGGCCCTGAAGTTTAGTTCAAGACCTGACGAGACAGGGATCCTCTTCAGGTTAGACCTCACTCAGAGGGGGCGGGGGGGGGGTGCATGTGCATGGTTTGATATTGAAGCAGACTGACTGGTGCCAGTGGAGAGCTTCTTTTCTTCCCATGTTGTTAAATGTCGTCTCGAATTTACTTCAACTTGTGCAAAGTTCGAACTTCAGGCTGCAGAAGAAAGTGAAAGTGCTCTGACACAGTTGTAAGTTGTAGAAGCTAAACCATCATGAAACTATCTATCCTCCCTAATTACATAGAGTTAATTATAATGATTATTATGTGGTACAGTCTCAAAATCACTATGAAACAATTGCTTTTGCACTTGTGTAGTTTAACTCCCGATGCCTTTGCTTCCTCTTCCTCGCGCTCTCTCTCTCTCTCTCCACTCCTCTTCTCTTTCCTTCCTACAACTCTTCATGTGTGAACGTCTTTGTTTTTAAATCCCATTACCTTCTGATCCTCGGCGACCCTCCCTGACCTTTGCCGAGACGGGGTTACGACCTGCCGTGTGTGTTTTGAGCTGATGTTGTGGGCGCAGAGGTCAGAAGGTAGAGCAGCGCTGTTGCTGCAGCTCATACGTGTGCACGTGCCACACGGCGAGAAAACTAACTGGACTTCCGTATCCTGTGATTGTGGAAAGTTGACTTCTGAATGGAACGAATCCGTCCGCTAGAGCGAGAAGGTTCTGAAATCGATTGCATTGGAAATCAGTAGAGTTCGGAATTCCCTTTTCCCTTCAACACTCAGCAGCTGATTTGTCTTTCGAAAACCATTTCCATTAAACCAGCAGATGCTTTTAAATTCTGCGTCGATTCGGTTGAAGTAAGGAACTAAGAGGGTGATTCTAATATCTGTTTCTGCACAGCTGCTTCATAGTGAATGAAATCCTCCTCCTACGGTTTACATCCCGCAGTCATGTGAAGGCAGCGCAGATATTTGAACTAATCTGAAGCCTCTGATTGAAGAGGAGTCACAGCAGGGAGCTGATGCACATACATGTCCAAACTGTCCCTGCACACAACTTACAACACTTTCTGCTGATTCCGTCTTTGCATGATTCAAGTATGTTGGAGGGAAACCTGTCCAGTGTGGATGGATAATTAAAATAGAGCCATATTTACAGATGTCATTACATTTCCATTGTATCTTGTTAAACGTCCCTCAAATAAAGTGTTTAAAGACAAGACTCCATCACGTTTACTTGAACTAAATCAAATGATCTTACATAGAAAAACAGCAGATAATCAATTTTCACCAAAAACAAGACCGACTAGCAGTGTCGCCTCAGAGCAAGAAGGTTTGCAGTTTGAGTCCCGGTTCAGCCGAGGTCTTGTTGCATGTTTTCATCCCGTCTGGGTTCCGTTTCTCCGGCTTCCTCCCACAGTCCGAACACAAGCAGAGCTGGAGACTCTGAACCGACTGTAGGTGGGAATGTGAGTCGCTGTCTCTGTGATACTCGGGGGATTCGCCGTGTAGACAATGAATGGAAGGACAAGACCAACATATTTGTATAATGGGATTATAGGATTTTTACAGTTGGTTACATCTGCAGTGTAAATCCAAAAAGAGAAACGTCCCTTTCCCATGTGCCCTTCACGTTGGCACGTGTCCCTTTCTCCTCATTCCCTTCCTGTTATTTGCTCTCGGTCTATTTATTTATTGGGTTATTCATCTTTCCTTCCTCCTTGTTATTTGTCATCCCCACTGTTTTGGCTGTTTCTAATCTCAACCCCCCCCCCCCCCCCCTTCCTCTTCCCTCTATTCATCTTCCCCTCCTCGTGACTCCATTCTCTCCTGTTTTCATTTGTAATATTCTTATCTTTCCACGACCTTTGCTTGAAAACAAAGGCATATCTGTACCTTCCCTGTATTGTGGTTATAAAAATGTCATCTATCTTGGTGACTCAGTCGGCTGTAACCCATTTGCCTTTAACTGGATGAATGAATGAAACAAAGGAGGGTGGATCCGGTTTGCCAGCCTTCCCGTAAGTAAATCACTTTTTCTTTTTTTATCACTGAGAGGGCAAGAGGAAGAAGCCTGTTAGTCACTCTGACAGTGAATTACACAGCAGCTTGAAGCCCGGCCAATTCAAACGGCCGTGGCGTTCCTTTCCAGCCAATCACCACATTCCTCGCCGCCCACGGGATTCCTCTCAGCCAATGAGGAGCGAGTGTTGAGTGACATGAACGGTATTCCATTCATTCCTGAGTACTGAGCGTTTCATGGGTGGTTTGGTGTTTTCCTTTTTTTTTTCCATCCGTCCGTCCGTCCCGTGCTCTTTCTGTTGCACGTGTGTGTGTGTGTGTGTGTGCAATGTGGAATTTGTGGGATGTGAGCAACTTCCTGTTTTTAGTAGTTAAGTAGAGTCCGGTGGGGTTTTACATTGTGCGTGTGTGTGTGTGTGTGTGTGTGTGTGTGTGTGTGTGTGTGTGTGTGTGTGTGTGTGTGTGTGTGAGAGAGAGAGAGAGAGAGAGAGTAGAAAGACAGAGGGGAACAGGATGCAGCATATGGCTGAAAGTAAATCGACACCAGCACATTCCGGCCATATGTGACTGTCGAATAAGTTTAGAAACAACCTCCACTCTTCTGGTTTCAACCTTTTTTTCCGCCAGATTTGAAACCAGGCTGCGGACATTTCCGACAGTGACGTCGGGTGGTGAGACCGACTCAGTGTTCCAGCTGCGCGCCGACACACAGGACGTGGTGTCACACCTCCACAGCAAACTGGGAAAACCATTACCAGCGTACAGCATTGTCACGTTGAGAGGAAATGGACCTTCCCAGATTTAGAAGCAAGCTGTTGTCTAAGATGTCATTATATTCTCTAACAATAGCAAAAATTGGAGGAATTGAGAGGAAAAACAGCTCTGGACTAAATATGTCATGTACACACGTGTGTCCACAAACTTTAGTGTAACAGAGGAAAGTGTTTTCTAACTCTAAATTCAGTAACTACGTAAAGTTTGTACGTGTTTCGTCAGAGCCGCTAACGGAAATGTGTTCTACCGTAATTAAAGTATCACATTAACAGTGTAAATACATCCCATAAAGTGCATGGGTGGTTTAAGTTTTGGTTTCAAATGGAAAACAAACACTGGTCTCCCGTGTGAAAGTCCTGTGTTTCATGGCCACTAGAGGTCGCTTAACCTGTGGACGCAGCTAGGTGACATAGTTCGCCGCTTGCACAACTGACCCACGGGCTAATTTCTCACACGGGATCCGTCTCTTGTGTTGACGACATTGAGACAAAACAGGAAGTGAGAGAAAGTTGCTGATGCATGAAAGTAATTGGGCTGCAGATACTGTAACTTAGATATCGGAACAAATTCATCAATAACAATAGCTACGGATTAAAAAAATGGCTGTGAATGGATCCTAAATTTAATTCACTGTCATTTCAGTACATTCTTCTATTCTGAAGACTGTGTCCTCTAATAAACCGGTTTCCACGTATCAAATCAGTCCGATGACCTTTGACCTGCACAGGGACTTAACTGAGGCCTTTTACTGCTGCGCATGTGAAGACACATGAAAGTGTTTACACCACAATTCAAACAGCCTGGAGAGGGTCAGAGGTCAAGTTCACACTATGTAAATGCTCTTTGTGATGTTGTCAAAGGACACAGTGAAACGCACGGCATGCACAAGACTATGAGAGAGTGTGTAAACATGTGTGTGTGTGTGTGTATAGCACACACACACACATGGCTAAACAGATAATTGTCATGTAAATTATTTCAGCGCTACTTCTCTCAGCCTGTTAGTTATTAGCAGAGAAAGCTAACTGTTGTGTGTGTGTGTGTGTGTGTGTGTTTGTTTTACTGAGGCCATGTATGTAAATACATGCGCTCTGAGGAAATGGCCTGGTTACACACACACACACACACCACACACACACACACACACACACCACACACACACGCACACACACGCACACACACTACAGACAGACTGCTGATTGCACCTAAACCCCACAGGAGAATCCCAGGAAAAATAGTTGTGTATGTGATTAATACCCACTGAAGTGTGTGTGTGTGTGTGTGTGTGTGTGTTCCAGTTGGACGAGCTGAACTCTCCATCTTTACTCTGGGTTTGTTTGCTTTGTACATGAAGGAGCTGAGGCTGTGATGTGCACGTCGCCCTGAACACGTCTGTGAGGAGAACAGCTGTGAGGTCATCGGAGCAGGTTCATCCTAAACTCTGCGTGCAGTCGTCTCAGTGTGTGACGAGGCAACGTGCTGCTGTTCAATCCAGTTTAGAATAACAACAACTCGCGAAGAGAAAGAGAATCCATCTCCACACCTCAGCGTTATTTGTTTTCAACGTATATAAAGCAGATCAATATAAATCGACCTAAATCCTTCACCCTGGACCTTTAAACGACGACACACAAGTGAACAAGCATGTTTCTCACCCTGTGTGTTCACAGCTCCTCCAGGTGTTGATCAGGTGAACGAGAGGAATGTGAACCTTCCACTCACGAGACGAACCAGCTCTGACGCAAGCTAATTACATGTTAATGTAGAATCGAGGAGGAGGAAGTTGGCTCATTGACGACAAAAGGTTTTTTCAATCTAAAACTCAATCAAACGTCTCAGTCGTGGGCGGACACCAGATGTAAAGTAGCATAAGTGTGGGGTTTTAAAAACTAATAAGCAGAAGTGTTGGTTGTAATCTGTAAATACTGTAATTTCTTTCTCAGTTCTGTGCCCACGCCTGCAGAGAGACATCCACTTTAGAGTTTCTGACACAGGCCGTCACACGTCTGTCACGTCACACCCAGCGTTGATAACATAAACTGTCTGTCTGTGTTTTAGAGAAGCTCCGAGTCTTCGCTCCTCCTCCTCCTCCTCCTCCTCCTCCTCCTCCTCCTCCTCCTCCTCCTCTCTCTGCGACGAGGTCACTAATGAGACGGGGACTTCTCTCCGCCGCGGCCTCCGACCTGTGACCCCCCCTGACCCCTGACTGACGGCCGTGTTTTGTCTTCGAGGAACTCAAGCATGTTTTTCCCGCTAAGCTGACACGTATGCACGCGCACATACAAGCACACACATGAGCACATTCTCTGGGTGGGCGGTTCAACGACTTCCAGGGTAAATGCATCGGTTCTTGGAAACGAAATGGAGATGTTTCTGTCAGACGTTTACAGAAGAGACTCTCAATCACTTTCTTTTAGAAGAGTTTTGCTTTTCACACTTCTTTTTCTAAAACTCCTCCTCTCCTTCATCTGGTATTTTATTATCTTCTAAAGATTTTAATCTCTTCTTTGGTTTCGATCTCTCTCTTTGATTTTGCCTCCTGAATATCTCCCCCTCTCCTCCCTTTCCCTCTCCCTCTCCTTCTACTCCTTTCTTTTTTATTCAAATTTCAATCTGAAATAGTCTATTCATCCCTTCTGGGGTTGAGGGTTCATGTTTCCTTCTGCTGAGCTCAGAGGCTTTCCGGTCACAGCCCATTGAGCAACAGGTCACAGTGTACAGTGTGTGTGTGTGTGTGTGTGTGTGTGTGTGTGTGTGTGTGTGTGTGTGTGTGTGTGTGTGTGTGTGTGTGTGTGTGTGTGTGTGTGTGTGTGTCCTCTGGCTACAAGCCCATCCAAACAGAAACCTCAAGTGTGAGGGGTTTGCACAGCAGATGCCAAATTTAAGCGTGTCTCTCTATCTCTGCATGTGTGTGTGTGTGTGTGTGTGTGTGTGTGTGTGTGTGTGTGTGTGTGTGTGTGTGTGGACTTGATAAATAAGAATCCAGGGAATTCCATGGACTAGATGTATGGTTTAAAATCTAATAAAGTGCAGTATCTCTTCTCTTGGTAATAACCGTGGACCCGATTGGAACCCTCTGGCCGGGCGAGGTCCGGAGACGAGGCCGAGGCTTCACCGTGGAACGCGACTGAATGTAAATACCCACAAAATGAATTTTCTGGGTATTAAATGTAGTGAAGACTAAACCCGACTAAGTAAGTTTGTCCAGTCTTGTTTATTCAAATTTGAGGTGAGTTTAAAGACTCAATCTTTTCAGACCTGGCAGGACTTACACCGGCTCGTAGAATTCTCTACAGGTATCACTCGGGCTTTGCTGCCGCGTCTTCACTTGGTCCAAAAATACTCGAGCACGAGGCACACATGGCTTTTATTTGGTTTCCCTCTTCACAGACCTGTGCGGTTTTACCTTCACCCACTGCTTTCAACTCTACATGATGTAAATAGATTTTTATTTCATTTCTACCGTTGTTTTCGTCCTTTTGTGAAAGACTGTGTAACTGGACTGTTATTAAGTGTTATACCTGTCAAACTGTACTTCAGAGCAGATGAGGAGTGGGTGCTTTAAATTCCATTCTTTCATTACGACCTAATGTTCCCAGACAAACAGGTTTATTAGTCTGTTTATTGCCAGTCATTTGGATTCGGGCCGGCTCTGATGTGTTTGAAAGTGTTTGTGAATCCCACTTGAACCTGCAGAAGCGTCCGACAGCTCGAGTGCTGCTTCAGGGGAGATACATTCCTGTCGAGGGAACACGAGCTGAAGGCATCGGAGAGGATTCTCTTTCACGATGGACTCGCACAGTCAACAACACGCTCACTGGTCAAAACAAGTAAACACCTCAGGACGTATCGGCAAAACCCGACTCTCTCCCTGCCGTTAGGAAGTTAAACGTTTCTTTCTTCCACAGCCAATGTGCGTACGAGAGAGTGATTGTGAATAATCACAATCACTATGATAAGCAGGTAGCGTTTGCGACCTGTGATTAGATCAGTATTTACTGCTCCTGTAGCCGTCTGACATCAGAAAGAGAAAGGTATGTGAACGACGGCTTAACGACCACATGCAGGTAACAGGGAGGAGCCTGTGTGGCCCGAAGCGAGCAGCTGCTGCTCAGAGATCTGCTCCAATCAGGCGGCTTGACTCCTCGGAGAGAGATTTATAGTAAATAGGATTTAACAAGCCGACAGAACCGGAGATATTTCGAATGTTTCTCTCTATGCCACCTCCTCCGAGCCATTACCTGCTGCCTACATTACCCACAATGCAACTTCAACGTCATCTGCATAACTGGGTGTAAGACCAAACTTTCCTGCGTTCACGTACATGCCCACGGTTCCATTCTTACAACATCGCTCTGACGTTCCACACATTCATACCTGAGCCCACTTTCCATTCCAGTCTGTTGCAACTGGAGCACGTGCAAAGCATCCAGTCAGCGAGGCCACACTGACGACAGCGGAACCCAGCAGACTGCGTACGAGGAAACTGAGTTGGACTTTACGCCTGCCGTCCAAACGAGTCAACAGACCTCGTCAACTCGCAAGTTCTCCTTTGCCAAGTTTGGAGACGCCGCTGGTCCTGTTTGAAAACTCCTGCGTTGGACGTGCAGATCCAGAGTCGTAGGTTCTAATCTGTCACCACTTGACAAGTCGCAGTAAATGCACAACGTCGCTGACAGTTCCGACTCAGTTGTCTGTCCAAGAGGAGAAATCCCTCGTCGGATTTTTCGGCCCTTTCTGTTTCTGGTCGTAGACGATGACGAACAATAAATCTGGAGTCTGAAAGTCCAAGGGAAATTAATAGGAGCAATAAAAGTTTCAGCACAAGAAGAAAATGAAAAGAAATCAGAGGCTGGCTAAAAACAACACACACACACACACCCACCACATGCACACGTGCACAAAAGCACACAATCCCTGGAAAGAGGTTGCAGGAGTCAGCGCCCTCAGTAGTAAGGACGTTTGTTCTCTGTGTTCCTAGAAAGAGTGTGTGGTATTATATAACCTGCTGCTGCTGCTGTGTGGCCGTGCTCTGTGTGACTGACTGAACCACAGGCAGCTGGCCTCCATCTGCCGCTGCTTTAATGGGGCCGTCTCCACCTCTGATGGTGAGAGTCGGTGTTTCAGGTTTCACTTCATCCGAGCGGCTCGACGTCGAGACACCAAAAAATCCAAACACACATGAAGTGGCTGGGGCTGGGGAGGAAATCGTGTTTACAGTTAGGAAACAGTTGGTTTGTGACGAGAGCTGCTTTCGGAAGGTGAGACACTTTCCTGACATTCTCCAGAGAGGCTGCACGTGAGAATGCAAGTGCGAGAGTCACCTTTGCTCCAGACATGTTCTGGATCTGTTCCTCCGGGCGTGATGAGGATGTTTCTAAATTGCAACGGACAAAAAACACATATGCACAAATAGCTCAGGGTGAAAAAGAGAAGACGTAGACGAAGAGGCCAAATTTTGAAAGACGACAAGATTGAAGAGGCGATAAGAACCTGACGAGGCGTCACTCCTCACCTGACCTCAGCCATCTTCTACTGCTTTCTTCATATGTGAAAGGAAAAAATCCAGAAAATGTGCAGACACAATTTTCCAGACAGGTATTTTTTAAAGGCAGCTATGAACAGCACACGTGAAGTGCGACATGCTACAGAACCTATCCACGACCTCGACTCTCTGATTGGACCTGGACAAACCATGAAAAATCCTCTGCACGATTTAAATAATAGACACAAGACAAACACTCACTGATTTACTTTGTCCATTCTGTGTTTGTTTTATTTACTGTGTCATTGAAGCATTTTACCTGCTGGGAAACCACTGAGGTAAACGTCCTGCTGATAAACATGCAAATGTCACCTGCGTGCACCTGAACACGGAGTTCGTTGTGGTCACGTGTCAGGAAGGAAACTGTGTGAAGGAAACAGCCTGAAAATGCTTTAACAACATTCTTAAGAAATGAAAAAAACACCAATCTTAATTTTAATAATCTTGATTAGATACTGAATTGTATTAGTTTTCTCTTCACTCATTGCGGATGTGAAACTACGCGTCTGAGCCTCGGCCTCCTCACGCCCACCTCCTCCTCTGAAACCTTCCTGTCGACACTTTGAATATCTGGAAATCACGGCTCAGCTGCTCTTCTCGAGGTGTTTTCTCAAAAGGCGAAACGATCAAAGTGAGAAACTAAAAAACGGGCCAAAGTGTGAAACTTTCCACTCACGTGACCTTTCCGCCTCCAGATGTGTTTTCTGTCCTCTTTCCATAGACTTCCAGTTTCTGTTATTTACAGTAAAGGGCCGCCTGCGATTCCTCCGGCCTTCAGAGATAAACCATCTCACATTCTTGACTGAAGTATTTGAATAAGATTTGCATTTCTGTAAACTTTCCCTCAGGGCCGAGCCGTCAACAGAGCATTTAGACAACTGGAGATTTCGGGGGAGAGATGCTGGGAACAGCTGGAAGATAAAAAAACATTCAAACAGAACAAACACTAAAACAATACAGTCAAACAACCCACGTGTTGTGTTCTGAGTTGGACTCTTTGATCGAGAACTTCAATCCAAATCTCTTAATCATTAATTGAATAACAGAAAACCCAACATAATAAAGACTGGTGGTGTAAATCATGTTTATGCAGGAAAAAATTGAAATGAAATCTCCAAATTGAAGTTTTAATATTTGTATTTGATGTTTAAAGCTCAAAGGGGAGGATCCTTCTCGGGGTCGACCAATCCCAGGATGCTTTGCGTGACGAACCCTCAAAACATTTATTATAAAAGTATACAATATGAAAAATAGAAAAACAGAAGCGCGGTTCCTTACAGTTACGTCTCAGTGGTAAATCTCTCCACACGTGTTCTGTTCAGTGAGTTCCAGATTCAACACACTCCCAAGACTTCGTGGAGCGGCTCCAGAAGTTGCCGGTATTCAAATGTACCGTCGGCAGATTTGAATGGAATTTGCATGTCAGTGGAAACGAACCTGAGGCGAGCGTCGTGGCTTTTCTTCATCTGAGCTCTGGGGAAACCAGAGGAAACATTCCTGTCGGGGCAGCTCCTCTCCTCCTGTGAGCCCGTCGCCGCGCGCCGCCGCCGCCGCCGGCACGGAGAGGTGGCGTGGCAGTTACTCTCACGCTGACCTCTGTTTTGTTAAACGTGTTCACGATACGCTCACAAATCCCTGTCAACACCACGACTCCGCACACCTGCTGAATGAATGTGTGTCTCTCAACGGGACGGGACGTTTATCGACTTCAAAAATGTTTCTGCGCAAGTGGATGTGGTTGGAATTTCAGCATTTTCCAAATTCAAACCCTCAGACGAGATTCCTGTCCCCGGATCGAGTTACTCTGTCGTGCAAGAGCAATAATGTAGTCTGGGTTTGTCCCCCCCCCGTTTGATGCAGTGATTTATGTTCTTTTGTTTCCCATAATGCCTTCTGGCTCATATTGACATAATGTGATCACAGTGAACGTGAAGTGAAGAGGCTGCAGGAGCTGGCTTTGAAAAATCTGTGGCTCTGAGCTGCAGCCAGTCAGCTCCTGGAAAAACATGTAATTACCTCCAACCAAGGCCGACTAATCCAGAGAAAGTGGAACCCCCCCCCCCCCCCCCCCATCTGTCTCTTGATCATGCGCTCCAACATCGAATGGCTCGGTTCTTTCCAGGCCTCGTCCTTCACCAAGTTCGGTGGAGTTCAGTTTAGTTTTTGCAGAATCTGCTGACAAGCGAACCAGCAAGTGGACGCGTGTGGAAACGTGAACTCCCTTCGGTGGAGCCGGGCAATAAAACAATATCCATCTTTATCTTAATATGAATAAACATGATAAACTATACAAGGAAACATTTTTCATCAAGGACTAAAATCACATGGGAAGGATTGGAGAAGATTTTCTTTGTATGGCTGAAGTAGAAAGTGTCCGACGTTGACATATGACCTCACCCGCTGCTGTCAGACTCAGTCCATCTGCTCGTGCGCGGGGGGGGGGGGGGTCCTCTGGTGTGTTCTCACACTGACTTCTCCAGGATTTCCACGGACTTGATACCAGGAGCTCAGACGGATAAAGTCAAACGCTCCAGGGAAAATACGGAGGAGCCGCGGAGTCTGAAAGCAGCTCTGATGTCTGGTTGGGGATTATAGAATTTTACAGCAGAATTTTTTAAATGATTCTATAATAATGAAAGTAAAAGATAGTTCACCTACAGGTTTTACACTGTGGATTGTTTCATTTGATATTTTAGGAGAGAAACGTGACCATTTGAGTTGATTCATGCTTCTTTCTGTCAAATCAAATCAAATGTAAACTGCCGCACATCTTGCAGGATTATAAAAAACGTCTTTATTACCCGACCTGTCGTCCGTGTGAAAGGTTGACCTGCAGCATCCAGCTCTTCCTCACTCGGAGGACTGGACACAGTTCCGTGATGCGTTGCTGCTGCAGTTGGAAGAATTAGTTGTCGGTGCAGGTCTGGGCAGAAGCGCCGCGCCGCCCTGCAATCAGCCGTGGTTCTGACGGTGGGTTCAGACTGTGTTACCTGATGATCATCGGTTGCAGACTATTTTGTTTGCAGAGCAATTCAGCGCAATTACAGTCTGAAGGGGATTTACCCGCCTACAGTTTGACACAGAAAACACGACTCCTCTGCAGAATCAGGGTTCGAGAGCAAGTACGAGAAAAGATGTTCGAGAGGAAAAGGTTCAGAAGAAGGTGAAACTCTGGAAGGGAAAACAGCGAATAACAAATATCCAACCATCACTCGTTCCCCCTGAAATATGCAGAAGGGAAACTAACACGTGTTTAACCGAACCAGCAGCGTTTGAATTCAAAACGACGAGCAGCCAATCAGCCGCTGAGCTCCCGCTCTGAGAGGATGTGATTGGCCCGACGCGCAGAGACCACCTCAGAGCAAACGTCCTCCGGCTCTAACTCAGCCTGTCAATGATTAAACTCTCCTTCTGACTGCGCTCGTCCACTCTGCTCATTCTGAGAGACCTAATGACTCGAACACACAAAGACCCTCAGCAGCTGCTCCACTCCCACAGTAGAAAGAGACCAAAGAAAGTCGCCATTAACCCGTTCACGTGGGTATTTATGGCTGCGGCACCAAATAAAAAGTGAGCACTTACCGTAAAGAACTTCTCCAGATGAACCAACTGTACCGTCGCTGTTGTGCTTCACTGCTCCATCACTCACGGCGTTGTTATTTAACACTTTTAACATTTTGCTGCTATAAACATTAAACTTTAACTTCTATGTACTTCTATCTGTCTAAATGAAAGTAAATGAGTCCCGATAGCGTAGAATTTAAAGTTCTGCTCACTTGTGTTTGTCGCTTTCAAATGACAAATAAAGCTTTCTATTTTATTCGTTATTAGTTTTACATCATAATGAGTATATTCACCTCATCATATCAAGTTATTTAGAATATCTTATTTGCTTTTATTCAAGCATGGCATTGGCAAGTATGAGTTTAAATTGGACTACATTAATATCAATCATCAATTAAAAACATCAATCAATTTTTGCGCCTGAAATTTTTGAGTTTTCTGAGTTTTCCACAGTCGGCGCTGCAGCTGCTGGACTCGCTGTCCGTCGCCTTGTGAAAACGATCCGGTGAGAACAGTCTCCATTACATCATGTGGGAGTGGGACCGACCTCTGAACCAGTACGACTCACTGGTCAGCTGGTTTCTGTCCCACAGGTTTGAGAGTCCGAGACAGACGTTTTCAGGTCAAAGCAACGAAAACACAAAACATCCTCTTAACTCCTGTGATGAAACTCAATAAATCAATATCAACAGTTGATGCTCAGGCTGTCGGACAAACCCACTTTCATCCTAATGAGCCGTTCCTCTTTTATTCCTCCGAGTCTGCAAAGCTGCTCATTATAAAATATCTCCAAGAGAAATGTTATTTAACATCCACGATATCGTACTGAATTATGTTCTAATCCTCTGAGCCAGCAGAGCCACAGCAGCTTATCGGGATCTAAAGTAACACAAGCGTCCGGAGGCAGTTCGTGTGAAACCTCCTGACGATCTCGTATCTTACTCTCGGGTCACAGTTTTACCAGCGCCCCGGAGCGGGGGGGAGCGCTTCACGCTGTTTTCTGAATGACTGAGCCGGCTCGCTTGTGAAAGCGGCCGCGCCGGAGTCAGTTAGAATGAGAGTGCTTCTGCTGCAGAGGAATGAGTCACCGAATAGTAAACGGGGCTACGCCAGGAAACGTGCATTTATATTTGGTTAGCGCACGTCTGATAAAGAGGCTAGATGAGGACACACACACACACAGACACACCACACACACAAGACGCACACATGCACACACACATCACTGCAGGTGTAAAGCTGTTGTGCATCTTTTTAAAAGCTACGCATCACAGTTGCTTCACGGTCGGTTTTAGGAACACGCAGGTTCACAGGTGAGAGGAGACGCTCAGCAGGTACGAGCTGCAGGCCGACGAACAGCGACGCGTCTTCTTGGAAACTTTCTCAGGGGAAAGTTCACATCTCTCTCGTCGTGTGGTTGAACGTTTGTGGTACAAAGGCAAACATGCAAACAAGCCACAGGGCGACTCTTCAAGATTTAAAACCTGCAACACTGATAAATACGGGACAGATGAGAAGCTTTCTGCTTTTCACTCACGCACACAAGTTATGGATGGATAAGTAAATGTCAGATTGAGTCCACGTGAGGACACAGGAGGAAATCTCCCAGTGAACGTTGATGACGTTTCTAATAAGTGGTGGGTGCATATCTGGAAAAGTATATATATATCGTGTTGTTTGGGACATTTCCCAGAGTTCACGTCTGAAAACAGTTGTCTACAGTACGATAAGGGGTCCAGGGCACTGACAGAAAGGAGAAAGGGCAAATTCAAACAACTTCAGGTTCCATTTAAGTTGTAAGAAGTCGACATCCAGCATTTCTCCTCTGAGCCGTTAAGAATACAAACTGAGGACGTGCGTTTTCAGGTGTAAGCCGGGAGATGGAAGAGAACGTCATCTGCATAACAGCGTAAAAAGAAACACTACGAGGGTGGATCCGAGAGAAGAACAGAACATATGTGTTCTCTGTCCATGTCACACCATGACACCTTCACTCTCTCACACAGGTACCTTGTTTCCTGCGTGGTTTCCTGTTTGAGCTTGTTGCTCATTCTCTCTCTCTCTCTCTCTCTCTCTCTCTCTCTCTCTCTCTCTCTCTCTCTCTCTCTCTCTCTCTCTCTCTCTCTCTCTCTCTCTCTCTCTCTCTCTCTCTCTCTCTCTCTCTCTCTCACCTCCTTTTTATTTCAATATCTTTCAAAGGTTGAAGAGTTTCAAAATACAGAGTAAGAAACAGGTGCATTTTCATCTCTTGCGCTTCGTTTTCTCATTTGTCTCGTCGCCGTCTGATTGCAGCTGTGTGGGGAAGCTTCATTTTGACTCAGAGGTGTGGAGGCGTTTAATGGTAAATGGGTTTTAAAGAAAACTTCAGAATGTTTTTTTAAAGTTATGATTTTATACCTATTTCTCAGATAAGACCGAAAGTCCAGGTGTCTGTGTGACTGTGAATCAGTACAACAACCAAAAAGGGAACAATATTTTAATCTGCTGGGAAAACACACACACACACAAAAAACAACCCTGACCCATAATAATCATGCAGATGAGGTTGTGGGTGTTTTGCAGAACTTTTGTGATGCGGTGGTTGTGTTGTTCGCTTCACTGATCTCAGCCTGTCGCTGTCACAGCATGAAAAATCCCCTCAAACCCCCGACACCGTTGTTTTTACCGTTAATCTGCCCAATCACAACCTTTTGAAGAATATATACGCTGTGGCGTACAGTAATGTTGCTATAAATAACACCGTCAGGTTATATGATATCTGTGATGAGATCTTCTTTGTATCAGATGACATTTGAAAAAACTGTATTTATGTATTAGAAACATCACGGTGAGAAAAGAGATAAACAGGAACCAAAACTGGAACTTTATTCTCTTCACACATCTTTTCATGTCGTCTGTTTTAAAATCCCTGTGTCACATGAGCTGCTGTTCACTTTGCATTGATGAAACAGATGAAATAACTTTGGTTGTAATAATAACAATAATTTCCAGAGTTGTAAATACTTTAGAGTGGTAATCTCTTGAATCTGTTTCTCTAACTGGATTTCGTGACCATTTTATTTCACTTTTTAACTGGATTTGATGGGAAAGAGAGAGACAGCGAGATATTTGTAAAACCAAAACATCCCCAAAACTATAATATATATCTATATATTTTTGCATCTCAACATGACTTTGACATCACCTCCTCTAAGACGTTTCCCATCAAGTTTAAATAACCATAATGGAGTTTCCCGTGTCTGCAGTGGTTTCAGTTTAGTGGGACGTTGGTGTAGAACTTATTGGTCTGATGGTTTCTGGTTAAATAATGACAAGGAAACCAACAGGTGAAACTTCAGTCTGACAGAAAACACAACAGGTTCGGCTACTGAGGTGAGTCGGGGCCGGCGGTGTTTCCAGGCGACGGGGGTGTTTGAGTTGAAAATGAAAGTTTGTGTTGAATCATCAGAAAGATGATTGACAGATGATCGCTCCTCCGATTCAAACCTTAGTTCTGTTTTAAAACGAAAACAGTCTCTGTCCAGAAAACGCTTATCTAATTACCAGTTGGTTGTTTAGCTACAGAAAATAAAATAAAATAAATAAAATGAAGGCGAAACTACAATGAAAACGGAGACGAGGGATTTTTCTTTTTCACCCACCGGCGCTCGAGTTGCTCTGATAAGATACGTCTCTGTTTTTCGTCAACTACAACTCAGCCCCGGAGTTGTAACATTTGAACTGGGACCAGAAGCTTTTCCAAACTTGTGACTTTTAGGCGTGAGAAAATTCTAGCGGTTGTGTGGACGGCCGACGTAAAGGAAGCGACAGCGGTTTGGTTAACTTAAACTTAAGCCTAGTTCGTGCTCGCCGAACTGTTGTGTTCGGTTTCCTCTTCTTCTTCTTCTTCTTCTTCTTCTTCTTCTTCTTCTTCTTCTTCTTCTTCTTCTTCTTCTTCTTCTTCTTCTTCTTCTTCTTCTTCTTCTTCTTCTTCCGAACATTTCCCCACCTTTTTTCTCAGTGGCGTCGCCTACGTATGAAAGTGAAAGGCGCCACGTCGACACAGATGGCGAGCGCGGTGACCAATCCATCGAGCACAACCGCTGCTCGATGGGATGGCGTGCCAGTTCAGGGGGGCGTGACGTGTATTCCAACGAGGCCGGCGTCCCGTCCCGAAGTTTCCTTCTCCACAGACATTGTTCTGGTTCTCTACGTCCGATGTGGCCTTAAAGGCGGAACAACAATGCCCCCCCTCTGTTCCACGTTTGAAGGTTTTATCCAGAACCATCCTGCCTTGAACAGGCTGAGTGGAAGGGGCTTGTGTGTGTGTGTGTGTGGGGGGGGGGGGGGGGGGGGGGGGGGGGGTGATAAAAAGGAAGTATTTACCCCCCTGCAGAGCGTTCAGTCCGAACAATGTGTGTGTGTGTGTGTGTGTGTGTGTGTGTGTGTGTGTGTGTGTGTGTGTGTGTGTGTGTGTGTGTGTGTGTGTGTGTGTGTGTGTCCCCTGCAGGTGAGGCTGAGTTGCCACTCTGCAGCGACCGACCCATCTGTCAATGAGCTGTTTAAAAAAAAAAAAAGGATTTTCCTAAAAGAACAGTTTCACGATACAAAACAACATCCGGCATTTAACCGTGGATTTAAAGGCTTTACTGGGCTTTTTGTTTTTTGTTTTCTAAATAAAACTTTCTCGACTTCATTCAAACCACCAGCTGTTTCTCTTGTGACAGGAACAGCCCATCTGCTCACGTCGAGCACAACACACGAGGGTGATTATCATTTTTACAAAGAGGGGAAACAAGATAATCTGAGCAAATGCGGTTCGTAATCTGGCTGGATGACAGTGGAAGTGCGTTTCCGTCTCAGAAACTCTATTTGTGCATCTGTTGAATATAAAACAACAGTTTAACTTGCAGCGGATAAAAGGGACGAACGTGAAAAACACCAGTGACCTCATTGTGTTATTACAGATTCATTGTGTTGTGTGTGTGTGTGTGTTTATTAAATCTCTTACAGACCCAGAGCTGCAGCTCTTAGAGTACGGATGTAATGTTGTTTTCCTTCTGTCTGCACTGAGGCTTGTTACTGTCACTCACACACCTAACCACATCAGTTAGTGATGCCATATGTGGCAGAGAATTACAGTTGGGGCCCTATTGACCCTCCGTCCCCACCCCCGCCCCCCCCGCCCGCTTCCTCCACCTCCGAGGTCACGTCACGAGCGTTGCGCCGAGCAGATCCCACACACATTCAGTCCTCCGTCGTTTGGCAAATAATAACGTGTCCGATATTTCGAACTAGAAATTTCTCAAGTTAAATTTCCTCCTTCGTCTTCATTTAAAAATCCAGACTCTATTTTTCATTGGAAAAAGATAAACAACAATAGCTCGACACAAAAGCCGTTTTTCAGACGTGAAATGCGTCGACGCGATCGTCCGGACACGCACAGAGGAAGCAGACTATCTGCAGTTGGTTGCTTCTTTGCAGAAAATGTATGAACACTACAAATGTGGAACTGTCACTCACAGTAAAGCTGATTTCTGGCTCTGGATATTTGTCTTTCACATGTGAAGAACGCGGCAGGAGATCGTCCGTGTCCGACCGAAAAGCTCTCGAGTCTCGTTGTCTTTCCAAGTTGACGTCTTCATCAACCGCTCCTCGTTCTCATCCTGAGGCATTCGCGTTCTTCCAGATTTTTTGCGTCGATCTACACGATGTAGAAACGTCACCGACACGTCCACTTGCGGACGTTTCACCAGGGGACTGGGAGGAACAGTTTTGGGGGAAAATGCCCGGAGCAACTGACATTCTGCGTCCTCACATACTGCTGCTCTGGAAGATTCCAGGAAAATGTCTGTGCTTGTCCGAAGGTGCTTCCACCTGCGCTGGAGGATCGGTTTCCACGTCCACTTTGGAGTTGTTCTTATTGTACAACAGCAACATTCACGCGTTCCGAGTTAATTCAAGTTCCACAGATAGAAGAAGTGAGGATGTTGAAAGAGGAACAGATTTCGTGTCAAATGAAGGTTACGATTTATTGTTAGCCAACGTTGGTGCTTCTGACCTCCTGTGCACTTTATGTTCCCACAATATGAGTAAGACACACGCACGCAGACACACACACACACACACACACACACACACACACACACACACACACACACACACACACACACACACACACACTTTGTTTGTTTCCGAGTTATTCTTGTGAAAATAACTGAATGGTTTATTTCAGTTGGAAGTTGTGCGCCTGTGTGCTCATCGCCAGAAAACCCCTGACTGCCAGTGCCAGGAATCAAACCAGCAACTGTTTGGTGATCAATCAGTCTGATTGTTTGCTCTTTTGGATCCGCCCACATTGGATTACCTGGACCAATGAGATTACAGTATTTTGCCGCTTAGAGCCCTAGAGAAACCGAACCACAACTAACTGTCTTTATGAATCCGAAGGTGAACTACTGACCAAGGTGTGTGTGTGTGTGTGTGTGTGTGTGTGTGTGTGTGTGTGTGTGTGTGTGTGTGTGTGTGTTTGTGTGTGTGCCTGTGTGTGTGTGTGCATGTTTTTTTCGGTTTTATGTTTGTGACGTTAGGTGCTGCTGTTGAAGGGGCTGCACAGAACTGAGTGGGTTTCCTAGTGAGGACAACTGACAGCCAGTGGAGCAGAAAACACACACACGCACACACCTATTTCTATATGCTTCATCACACACACACACACACACACACACACACACACACACACACACACACACACACACGTATTTCTATATGCTTCATCACACACACACACACCACGTATTTCTGTATGCTTCATCACACACTCTCGATGAACGCTGCCGGTGCAGAGAGGCAGAGAAAGTTCCCCTGATGTGTTTTCCATCCAATCCAGTGACTCACACTGACTGAGTGAAGAAACCACACATTTGTGTTTTTCACTTTCGGCTCCGAGCCTCGCTGCTGAACGGTGGAGAGAATGAAGCTGTGTGCCCATCTCTGCCGAGGGACCACTGAGCAACTTGGAAAAGCCCCCCCCCCCTCACACACCCCCGCCTGCAGCAGACTGATTGATGGGCCACATTAAAGGTTGAGCCACGTCTGAAGTGGGTTTTTGGGGCGTTCAGCATCATTTGCTGCCATTTAAATGATCTGTCAGTTTGCATATTTTTGCTCCGTGACATTTTAAACAAACCAGAGAGAAATAAGTAATTTTCCTGCTGCTGTCTGTAAACCGTGCGGTGCAGATTCACTCTGAGAGCTTCACTGGAAATGAAACCTATCATAGAACAAGCTCTTTATTAAAAATGGGAATTACACAAAAACTATAAGGCACAGAAATACTGCCAAACAAGGCGCTATCTACTCCTCGGCTGCGGATCAGTCGGTAGAGCAGAGAGTCGACAGTGAAAGAGTTGGACTCAGAATCCTCCGCCAAGGCCCAACAGTCCAAACCTGTACACATCAGGTCTCTACACAGGTTTTCATCCAGATCCTGGTCCACGTCCCATTCTTCCACATTTATATTAAATATGTTCAGTTCGTTTTTGTGTAATCCAAACAAACAACAAACAAACAAACAAACAAACAAACAAACAACAAACAAACAAACAAAGAACGGGTGAAAACTGGATCCTCCTTGGTGGTGTTTTTGCCTTTTTCTTTCAATGATTATAAAAAGATTGTTACTATAATAAAGAAGAAGAAGAAGAAAGAAGAAGAAGAAGAAGAAGAAGAAGAAGAAGAAGAAGAAGAAGAAGAAGAAGAAGAAGAAGAAGAAGAACTTTATGTGTACAGCACCTTTCATATAAGAAATGCAACTCAAAGTGCTTTACAAACAATATAAATACAATTTAAAAACACGTTAATACAAATAAACATGTCATATAAAAGAACACATTTTAAGTAACATAAGAACACCGTTAAAATTACATTTAAATGAAAAGGAAAGACAAAAAATTCAATTAAAATTGCATTAAAACAGAAAAGAAAGAAAGTGATAATAACTATAAAAACTCTTGGGTGCCTGTCTGTAATATCTGTGACGTGTTCACATGTAATAATAAAAACATGGGGTGACATGCAGACTGAGGTTACTGAGCTGTTCCAGTGAGGAGGCTGTTCCCTCGATACAACTCCATCACATCTCCTCAGCCGCCGCCCCCTGCATCACAAACACCCGCAACTTCACACCTTCGGCTTGAAACTAGAAATTTGTCCCCAGAAGCGAAATCAAGAAAACCCCAAGTCAAGTCGCCTGAGTCATTTCCACAAACCTCCAGAGCCACAGGGCGCCTTGTGACAGCCCCCCCCCCCTGTGACTAATAAACTGACTCTGCTCCCTAAGAACAGACACTTTGGGTATTTAGACGAGGCAGAGCGGCGTGGGGGGGGACCAAATTAAACATTATTGGGTGTAACACTGCAGCTCGTTATTACACAGAATTACAAATGACTCACACTGAAGAGGAATCTGTTTCTGCACTGAAATAACGAATTCTAAGATCGACTCGAGACTCGATAACATCAAATATACGTGTAGAAGGACGAAGTGTAAATCCGATCTAATTATCTACTTACTGAATTGAACCAATACCTTTAAGGTCCTGAACCCACTGGGGTGCAGTTCATTGTCTTTCGGTACCAGACCTGTGACCCGGTTTGAGAAACTGTTTGAGGTTTGAGGTTATGGAGGTTTGAAGGTGAGAAGTAAAATAAACGGTTTGTGTAGTTTCTGTTTGAATAAACGCAAAGTACAGAAATTACAATTATCCAGAGGAGAGAGAGAGAGAGAGAGAGAGAGAGAGGGCCTCAGTACCGTGACGCAATGGGAGCCTCAGTGCATGCTGGGAAATACCCCAGACCCCCAGAGGGACCCTGAATATGATAAGTGCAGATCATGTTTGAATGGATGGAAACCTGCTGACGCCAAAACATGAAAAACTAATTTTAACGTCAGAAAACAGAGCAAAACCCAAACGTTCTCTGTTCGGCTGCAACAAACGGACTTCAAACTAAAAGTCCTGAGAATCGGCCGTGGGGTTTATCCAGAGTTTGTCTTTCACACGTGCACAACACGGCGGGAGAGTTGTAGTTTTTACTCCCTGTTCAGTAGTTTTTAGTCATGGAGAGAAAAACCCATGAATAGTAAACAAGCGTCTGAAGTTATTCTTTATGTTTTGAGAAGAACTGTTCATCTCCCATTGAGAAATAGAGTCCCTGCGTCCTCCTCTGTGAACATGTGGCCGTCGACACTGGTCTGAAGGTGGAAGAGGGTCTTTTAAAGTTTTGAAGTAATTCACAGTTTGCTGTCGGAGCAGTTGTCGCCGGTGCAGCTGTCAGATGAAGGAGCAGTCGACACGGATGTGTTCGGTTTGACGAACAAACAAGAGGTGGGTTGGTTCTGTTTTTGGTTCCCAGTCAGACGGGGGGGTCACTGATAAGAATAAATACTGTTTCATACAGTAGACCTGTGAAACAGGTGGTTTTCTTGAGCTGAACATTATTATTATTAAGACAATAAAGTTGTAATATTAAGAGACAAAAATGGGATTATGGGAATAAAGTAGTAACTTAATGAGTAAAAGTCATAATATTAAGTGGTAATTGGTAATATTACATATTTTGTTATATAAGAAGATGCTCCTTATTTAAACATAAACGACAGATTTTTGAACAATATTCTCAAAATCCATAAACTCCATCTTAACTTTTGTTAATGTGTTTATATTTCTTATTCTTTGCCTTTTTACTGCCCATCTTTTTTATCTTTCATCATTTCCTTCTTTGTCCCAAATATTTTCTTTATTTTTCCTTATGGTCAAAGCCCTTCTCTCTCTCTCTCTCTCTCTCTCTCTCTCTCTCTCTCTCTCTCCCTCTCTCCTCTCTCTCTCTCCCTCTCTCTCTCCTCTCTCTCTCTCTCTCCTCTCCCCTCTCCTCTCTCCTCTCTCCTCCCTCTCTCTCTCCTCTCTCTCTCTTCTCTCCTTCCCCTCTTCTCTCTCTCTCTCTCTCTCTCTCTCCTCTCTCTTCCTTCCTTCCTTCAGTGTTGGGATCTGTTTGGCTTCACGTGGCCGCGCTCTCCCTCCTCAGCATCTTATTGGCCGAGAGAGAGGGTTCCCCTCGGTTCTATTGGTCAGGAGGAAAGTGGTTAAATTCGCCCCCTGCTCTTTCCTCACATGCAGCAGCACACTTAACATGCAGGCATGAACACTCTGTGTGTGCATGTGTGTTTTGTGTGTGTGTGCATGTGTGTGTGCATGTGTGTGTGCATGTGTGTGTTTCTTGGAACAGTTCCTGTCTTCTGGATATTGGGAGTTCAACAGGTGGTCTCACTCTCTGTTTACATCCACTCCAATAACCACATTTTAACCGCTTCAGCCTCATTATCTGATTTTCACATGTAAACAAGTTGGAGACATTTTTTATTTTTCGAGCAACGTGAAGTCGGGTCCGGTTCAAACTGAACGTTCACTTTCCACGAGTTTGGACTTTTAGTTACATGATCTCTGAGAACTTCACAAAACAAACATGCATGTTGTGTGTTTCTATTTTTGTACACAAACCAAAACATTATATCTGTTTGTGTAGAGATTAAACAAACACATGAAGTATTTATTTGTACAATTCAAAAACTACTTGAAGGAGGATTTTTAATAATTATATACAGATCCACGAATACATTTTTGGTTTTAAAACGATGTCCGACCAGAATAGAGTGTGGATACCTGAGGCTGTCGGGACCCGACAATAAGTCCGATGTCATATCGGATCTGGTTCAGGTCGCGTTGTGTGTGTCGGCTTAACTTTTTACACTGAAGGTGCCTTATATCGGGGAAAACATCGGGTTCAGGCAGAAAGAACCGACAGCCTGTTGGGTTTGAGTGGAGCTCTGTTAGTTTTCTCTCCGACTCGTTCGGGTTCAAACAGAAAACTGCACAGACATTCTCCATTAATGCAAACACACACGTATCACATGACCGTTCATGTTTCGGGGCATAAGTGCACCAGTGTAAACAGGAAGTAGATTGACTATAACTGCAGTTGGTCGCTTAGATGCACAACATATATACTGTATGTGGCAGAAACAGCAAAGTGGAAGCAGGGATTATTTTGATGTCTGCGACCAACAAGAGGTGGAGATGTTACTGATAAGAAGTGTTTATGTTTATCGTTCAGCGCTAGATGAGTCATTACTGATAAGGACCAATCAGGAAGCAGGTTTTCTTTAACTGTAACGGGGGAAATCAGCGTTTCCAATAAGTGCTTGAATTTCCACAACGCTGCAGATGAGTGAACGAAGGGACAGTGATGGAGTCAAAGACAAAGACAGATTGATTCGGATTTGATCTTCTCGTCAAAGTGTTAAAATCTCATAACTGCTCTGAAACACACACAAGTTACTGCGGGAAACTGTTCACGCTACATTCTATATGAGACGCTCTAACATGGCAAACGTCCAAAAAAGACACAACTGCTGCAGACATATGGACCCAACATGTGCAACGGGGAAGACAAAGAGACGTCACATACGGATTTCTCTGCCTATGACAGATTTAACAGCAGCCGTCTCGTGTTTTACCAGCGACTACTACAGTAAGTACGTTTGTACGAACCCAATCGGGTTTTACTTGGCTCCTGCACAGATGAGACCCTCGAGAGTTTAAACTAACGGAATTTCAACGCATGAATGCTGTAAAATATTTTCTTGAGCGTACACTAAACTCCAACCATCCACATTAAAAGTGACGCGTGTTCACTTTTAAACGTGCACAGTCTGAGCCGGAGTGACAGCTCCGGGACTTTTATTTTGGTGAACAGCCCAGTGGTGGATGGAAAGAGAAAAGACTGAATGGCTAAGAGAGGAAAAAGGAAAGAACAAGTGAGGAGGGAAAGAAAGAGGAAATCTATTGTCATCTTTTCTTGCTGCCCCCCCCCCTCCCCCCCAACATTCCATCCCCCCCCCACCAATCTCCTGTCAGCTCTATTGTCCTCCGTCATAATGGAGGCCGTTTGATCATCTTAAAAACTGCTGATTACCAGTCAGGACGCTTTCAAGGTCCGACCTCAAAACAGACTCAACAATACAGAACAGAGAGGGAGTTCTCCTGAACAGTTAGGGCCCCTGCAGATTATAAAGGCCATAGCTTTAAAGAGCCCAACCCCCTTTTTCTATACCTACCCCAAAAACACATTGGAAACGCCATGCTGCTGAGGATTGTGGTTATGAGTGGTGGGGCGGCGGCGGCGGGGGGGGGGGGGGGGGTTCGAGGAGTGGGACACATGCCAGGAAAATATGGCTGCTTCTGGGAAAGTAATGCAGGGCACATGTTTGATGTGTTCCCTGAAGAAACCATGGTCTGTGGGGTTGATGTTGGCGAGTGGCCCACGAGCTGGTACGCTGAAGATGCTTCATTGGAAACTAGTCACGAAGTCGCTGGAAGAAAACTTCTGTCGTCTGTGGAGTTAATCAAATCACAATTAGAGGCTTTGCATTCTGGGGTTTCACTGCAGAAAGTGTTTTGGTGATTTAAAAAACTTTTTGACGAGTGACTTTTATTTGTTCCACTGATGCTGAGACGTAAAAGTACAAAAATGGAAACTGAAACTGTGGAGAAGGTTCGGAGCCAAGTCTGAAAAACGGCTTCAGTCACGATTCCTCCTCCTCATTCGCAGTGTTTACGTTATGTTCAATCTGCTTCCTGTTTACACCAGCTGTGCGTATGGACATCGTTTCAAAATGAAAACATATTAGTGCGGACAGAGAACGACGATGTGCTTTTACTCTGAAGTGCAATGCTGAGGGAGATGTGTTGAATAATAGTCTGAACCAAGGAGACTGTTCATTACTGGGACACGGTGTGGACATGGATTGTCTTTGTCCTTTTAGTTGGACTGCACGAAAGGTAATGTGCATGATATTACTTTTGAAGTTTTAAAAAGGTGTTTTCGTGTGTAGCATGTAGCCTGTAGCCTGTAGCCTGTAGCCTGTAGCATGTGGCCTGTAGCCTGTAGCCTGTAGCCTGTAGCCTGTAGCCTGTAGCCTGTAGCATGTGGCCTGTAGCCTGTAGCCTGTACCATGTAGCCTGTAGCCTGTAGCATGAAGCCTGTAGCCTGTAGCCTGTAGCCTGTAGCCTGTATCCTGTAGCCTGTAGCATGAAGCCTGTAGCCTGTAGCCTGTAGCCTGTAGCCTGTAGCCTGTAGCCTGCAGCCTGTAGCCTGTAGCCTGTAGCCTGCAGCCTGTAGCCTGTAGCCTGTAGCCTGCAGCCTGTAGCCTGTAGCCTGTAGCCTGTAGCCTGTAGCCTGTAGCCTGTAGCCTGTAGCCTGTAGCATGTAGCCTGTAGCCTGCAGCCTGCAGCCTGTAGCCTGTAGCCTGCAGCCTGTAGCCTGTAGCCTGTAGCCTGTAGCCTGTAGCATGTAGCATGTAGCCTGTAGCCTGCTGGGCCCCTGAGGAAACGTCGGTCATCACTCATCCTCCAGGCCGGCAGGAAGCCCTCAGCGTCTGAAAGCAGCTCATGTCGGCAGGATACAAGTCACAAAGACACTGTGGGAAACTCGCCACAATAACGTCACTGACGACTGAGGTGTAATTTAAACCTTTTAACTAAATTACAAACTGCTGTTTTCCATCAAAAGACCATTGTGTTGTTTGCAGAATGAATGTTGAGTTTTTCCACTGATCTCCGCCGCCTGCCGTCCAATCAACAGACAACAAGACTGTCAGTGTCTGTGACTGAGGAGTAAAAGTCTTCACTGATGGAAAACAAACAATATAAGACGTCCTCGTCCTCGTCCTCTTCGTGTACGGCTCCTCCTCTTCGTCCCGAGATTGTTCGAGGACGTTAGAAACGTCGTCAACACACTTCTGGACATTTTCTCCTGCTGCATTATCACATGGACCCACTGGGACATTTGCTGGGAAAAGTTCTGGTAAACATGCAAAGCCACTGAGTCGGACGGTTGCTTTCTCCCCGTCGGAAAAAGGTCAGGAACACGACTCCAGTGTCTGACAGCAGCTTGACCTCGAGGAGTCCCCGGCGGCTCGTCTCTTTATTAAAAACATGTCACACATTCAAGTTGCGAGTGGATTGGACCCAAAGGATTCTGACAGACACACAGACATTCCTCACATTACAGTAAGATGTCTGAAATTGTAATTACACACACACACACACACACACGCTGCATCTGTGCGTTTGTGTATCCACACTCTTTTGTTCTCCCTGTAATTTGACAGACTGTTAGGGAACATTTATAAACACACACAGACACACACACACACACACTCACACTAACACACTGCACATTTCTATAAACCCACATTCAGGCCCTATAATTTTTTTATGGGCAGTTTGCAACGAGCAGGACACACACACACACACACACACACACACACACACACACACACAAACATGACCTCCTCACTCCTCAAACCCGTCCCTGTAATTTCATAGTGGGACTTATAAATACACACACACACACATACGCACACACACACACACATGCACACTTGGGTTTGCAGAGAGGTGCTCCTGTTCAACACTGCTGCCTTTAGAGCTCAAGTGCTCTCACACACACACACACACACACACACACACACACACACACACACACACACACACACACACACACACACACACACACACACACACACACACGCACACAAAAGCACTTCTCAGAAAACTCTTGGGCCATCAAAACACAGGAATGTCTGTGAACTCCGGCTCGGACCAACTTTCCGCCTCTGCGTCCGTGGACAGCTGCGGACTTGTCCCGGCTGCACACGCTGTTCTGTAGCTGAAAGTCCGCGTTTGTCCGGCAATTCAACGCTTGCGCATTTCCACGAACCTCATTCCAGTTGGAGGCAGTGATGCACCACAGAGGTGTTTGCCAACAGCTATGAAAAATCAAGACGAAGAAGAAGAAGAAGAAGAAGAAGAAGAAGAAGAAGAAGAAGAAGAAGAAGAAGAAGAAGAAGAAGGAGAATCTGTCGAACGCAGCTGTCGTCACAAACTGCGCTGCGAGCTGCGAACACCCGTGAACACCCGTTAACACCCGTTAACACCTCGCGCTTTCCCCTCAGACACCTGTGGGACATGCACCCTGGCTGGAGGGAGTTGGACGATTATACGATCCGGTTGCAGCGCTGATCCATTTAGAGAATGTACAGTCGGGACATTTGCTGTATGTTCACACAAACGAACATGTAGGGGTCAACAGGTCCGCGGGGATCTTTGCAGACGTGGATGTGACATACGTACGAGGACCTGCAGGCACAGAGAGAAATACTGAGAAAGGACACAGTGGACATCTGTCAATGTTTACACAGATTTACACAGATGTCTGAAAACGGCAACAGTGAAAAGTAAAAGCAGCGATTTCCTTGTTTGAACTGACGACGAAGTGGAAATGTGAGAGTAGAAGTTAGCAAACCAATCAGGAAGTGAACGTGGGCCTCGACATCTTCGCTTCCAATCCATCCAGATTAAGGCTGCAGATATACTTGTCGTTTAGCCCCTTGTTTCTGTGGACAGCTAGTGTCCACATACTTTGTGTACCATGCATATTACTGCAGTATTCCACTAGAGGCCACACCACAGAATTCAGACGATATAAAACCTCTGGGTTTGCACGTACTGCCCCAACACTGTCATGTGCGTACAAGTGCGGACGGGTAGCGTTCATTTCTGAGGACGTGAACTGACGCAGG
>CM031672.1:26944556-26989556 GCA_006182925.3 Reinhardtius hippoglossoides
GCTGCTGCTGGTGCTGCTGGTGTGAGTGTGAGTGTGAGTGTGAGTGTGAGTGTGAGTGTGATGTGTGGTGTGTGTGTGTGTGTGTGTGTGGTGTGTGTGTGTGTGTGTGTGTGGTGTGTGTGTGTGTGAGTGTGAGTGTGAGTGTGTGAAGAGGCCGTTACCAATCACACACAACCCCGACCCACCCAGCCCACTGCTGACTTCCTCACACACACACACACACACACACACGCACACACACACATCACACACACCACCACACACACACACACACACACACACACACACACACACACACACACACACACACACACACACACACACACACTTGAAGCCCACTTTCAGTTCCGTCTTCAGTTCCCATCAGCACATCGGGTCTTACAGTAAGAGGTGGGGGAAGCGTGCGGGGTCTCTGATGTTTTCTGAAGCCTTTTCCTCTCAGTCTAAAAGAAGATAACCGTCGTCTCACAGCAGAGGAGCAGCGTCTGAATTTGAAAAAAAACTTTCACACGTAGACAAACCTGCCAAACGAGTGAGGTGAGACGGGAAAGAACAACTCCAGCCCCCCCGTTCAGTCACCCTGGGGAAGGTGTGAATGTTAGACCTTCATTCTGAGTCAATGTTCTGTATTAACATGTAATGGGGACATTGTTTCCCCTCATAGAGGCAGATCGACGTCTCTGTAAGAGGACGAGCCGACGTGGGGGGGGGGGGGGGGGACCAACATTGACACCGTTGTGTCACACGTCACGCCTCTGACTCCAGAACACCGGGAATCTGTCTGAAGTCTCACATTAGTGGCATCATCGTGACGGCTTCGTCCATTTCAGCAGTTTTGAGGGATTGTTCAGATTCAAAGATCTCGATTAAAGTCTGCGGAGAATTTATGGATCGTTTGTTTGAATCTGTAATTTATCTTCATCGTTTTGACATCGTTACAGGTCAAAATACCTGAGACGAACCCAACGGACAAACTGCTGCAGACAACAGCAACAGTTAAAGCTGGTTTAATGTCCTCCTACCGAGAAATCCTGTCTTGTTCGTTAACAAAACCAATAAAGCGAAATACAAATAAAACCCGTAACAACAGAGGTCATGTCTGTATAAATATCCAGTATTTACTTTTGTCAATACATTTATTTTATTTTACAAGCCCTTAACCCACTTTTCAAAGGTTTCTCCCAATTTAAAAACACTGAAAGGGGTTTTCAATAAAGTCCCATTATACTTTTATTGAAAGCTAAATAGATTATATTCTATATTATGAAGATGTGTTGTGTGTGTTGTTTGTCTGTATGACAATGCAATGAATACTCCACAACATTCAATCACAAACCAGTCCAAGCAGCAGGAGGAAGAGCGGGGAGCGAGCTCGGCTCTCTATCGGGAGGAAATAGTTTCTGAGTGAGGGAATGTGGGGAAACTTAGATAAGAGCAGTCGAGGGAGAGAGAACCACAGGATAAACCAGTTACTCCTCCAGTCGGGTCAGTCAGGAGAGACGTGCACCAACAGGCCTCATCGGTCAGGACGAGCAGCTGCGTCCGACAACCGTGAAATCAACTCCAACTGCGCGAGGAACAAACTCCCACTTTATTTACACTTTAACGTTGTTTATAGGTTCGATTATATTTACGCGCCTCACTCGTGTTTCTCCTCATCGCCTCCTTCTTCCCTTCACATTGATCAGGAAGCAAGGAAAATCGATTATGTTTTTTTCCTTGCATCTTTTTGTGCAGATCAAAGTGAAAAAGTAATCGATATGAATAAAATGAGATTGCTGCAAAGTAAAAGATAAAACTGGTTAAATGACCGAATCAATGACGTAAAGAAAAACCAGAATCACGAATAAAGAAAGTGGACATTTGCCACTTTCATCATCTGCAGCCTCTTGAGGACGATACGGTTCAGACCGACGACAGAAAGTCTCCTGAAAGTTTAGAAAGTGTCTGTGAAATTCGGGGGGGGGGGGGGGGGGGGGTAATCAGATAAAGGAGCTTCGTAATTACACCAACAATTTGGTGCATTTGTCCCATTTTATTGTTTTATTTGAGCTGTGATGTGGCCCCTGTAGGTGACCGACAGGGCCTCCACGTTCGGGGGTTTTAAACGGGGGGGGGGGGGGTGTGTGGTCGTGGCTTCAGGGCACGGAAAGAGGAAGAGCAGGAAGTGAAGAAGCCACATGGTGGTTTATAATTCACCCTTGGTGTCAGTACTGTAAAGTTGAAGCAGCAGATTACAGCGTGACGCTGGTTCATTTACAGGTTTTTAAATCAACTTGAACGGGCGATGGGAGAAATGGTGAAAGCAGTTCAAACATTTCATTTGTAATATTGAACGGACGGGAGGTATTTGGGGAAATTGGGGCGATTACATGAAAATAAAATATATATGCATCTGAATCAGTGTTTCGTCTTGAGCACTGATATTGTCGCTGTGTGTTGTGATAGTGTAATTGAGGGACCCTGTGTGTGTTTGTTTTTATTTGTCATTACTGTCTCTTCTTGTTATGTGTTGTTACAACCTAATAAAAAAGTGAATTCCAAAGCAAAATGTGCCAAAGTGCAAAGGAAAGAAACTCCACAAACGTGGATAGGAGCTTTTTATGTGACAGTAACATGAGTGAGAACAAACTTGAGATGAGAAAGTTGATCTTTTGTGGGGGGGGGGGGGGGGGAGTCCCTGTAAAGCATGAAGAGTGTGACTCAGCAACATGAGTCATTTCAAAGCAGCGGTTAATGTGTCGATAAGCCTGAAATCAGAAAATCTCCATGTGTCTTAACCTGAATAATACTCATAATAAGCAATATTCAAATTAAGATTATGAGGAAGTGATCATCGACGTGTCGGTGTCTTGGTCCGACCCGTCCATGTGCATGAACCCCGACTCCGGGGCTGCAGGACTCCTCTGGCTCCGATCCCCTCGGAGGAGCAGACTGCCCGACGGCCTCTTAACATCTGAACAGCTCTGCAGCACAACTTCAGGCTCCTCACCCACTTCACCGGGAACACTGAGTGGATTTATTGGTGCGGCGGGGGGTCTCGCCCGGCGTCCCCGAGAGACAAAGACAGAGAAAGTGCAGGAGACTAATGAGTTACAAAGTGGGATTAGCTGCTGCTGATGCTGGAGGGAGTTTTACCCCCCCAGTGCATTTCAGAGATTTTCTCCCCAGCGCTGCTCAGGGACAGAAGGGAGATTAATACCATCCCACTCCAACCAGCAGAGTCCCAGCACGGCCCAGGTTTATTTAGGTTCATCTCCAGGATACCATTAAAGGAAAAGGGGATTCAATAAGGGCCGGACGGTTACAGTCAGGAAGAGGAGTCAACGCACCAGAGTCACCATAATTACCAAAACTGTCCAGTGAATGAGTTACCTGTCAGTCAATATTAACTCCTGTTAACCCGTGTGTGTGTGTGTGTGTGTGTGTGTGTGTGTGTGTGTGTGTGTGTGTGTGTGTGTGTGTGTGTGTGTGTGTGTGTGTGTGTGTGTGTGTGTGTGTGTGTGTGAACATGAAGCCGACCCAGACTCAAAGTACTTGATCCATCATAAAAGTGATGTCGGACCAGATGACTAAACTCTCTCTCTCTCTCTCTCTCTCTCTCTCACTCTCTCACACCCCATTCATGCAAACCACAGAGGAAATCAGTCAGATGTCATGGGGATGGGGGGGGGGGGGGGGGGGGGATTTTCAAGCCTCTGCATTTGTTTTTCCACTCACGCGCTTCACGCTCGCTGGGACCTCCCCTCGCCGCTCGCATGAACCCGGTCACCCCGGTTCTGTGAAGCAGCTGATAAAGGTATCAGCCTGATCAAAGTGCAGGGCCGCGGTGCGAGTGGAGCCTTTCTGTGTCAGGTTCAACCGTGGAGTGGATGTGTCACATCACCGCGTCTCAATTAAATAACAGTAGCAGGAGAGAGTTTGTTGTGGGTTCCCCTCGACTCGGCAGTGTCCGAGCAGCCCCCCCACCCCACCCCCCCCCAAAACTGAGGCCAAATGGTCCAAATCCAGCACCGTAAAGAGGTCACGAGGTTTTACAGTCAACAAGTGATTTTCCAAATCTCTCTGTTCTGTGCTGGTTTCAGTATCGTATGGAAATGAACTGACGAGGATGTGAAAAGAACCCGAGTCCGTTATGTGTGTGTCGCATTTCGGTTTAAAAACTCCTCGGTGGTGCATTCAGGTGCTTATGGTAAAGTGGCGGGAACATTGATCCACAGAAAGGAATAACCCAGTATGATGTAGAACTTAAAGGTGAAGTCCAGTTGTGGATTTTAGAAGGAGCTGCACGGAATGTGATGAATAAGTCAGTGGGAGTTTTGGTCTGAGGACGACCATCTCGGCTTGAGTCGACATTAGCTCCTATTAGCATAACAAACCCAAATCTCCATACCACACTGCTGGAGGTGTAGTTGCATTGTGGGTAATGTCAGCCCTGGGGAAAAGATGCATTCCTCTTTAATCAATTCACAAAAGAGCGGGTCGTCCACTAACCAGAAGATCGGTGGTTAGATTCCCAGCTCCTCCAGTTGCGTGTGTGAGCGATGTGTGAGAGAGAAAGTGCTGCACGTAGATATAAGTGTGGGAAACGTGTTTAAATGTAACTGTAACCAAAGTGGAAAATATCTGCTGTCAGGAAATACAAAAGCTAACATTGCTAGTAAAATGTTTTCCCCGTATGTCGAAGTACATTAAACGCCAGTGAGTATTCTCTCGTAGACTTTTATGGGAGAACAAGCTGTGCTCGGATCCCGTGATCGCGTTATGAAATCTGCGACGAGCGATGGAAACGTGACGTCTGACGCCTCGGCGCTGGTCTCACAGGGATTCGCTTTTTTTATATGTTAATTGAAACATGTTTAACGTGAACCTCCTGCCGAGTGACATTATAAACTGTGGAGAGCACCGTCCTCCATTCGTGGTAACAAACTACAGAACCGGTCTGAAAGCTTCAGGACACTTGACCTGCGTTTAGAATCATGCATTAGTCTTTCCTGGAGTCACTCAGGAACCTGCCCATGCCTGCTGAGTGCCCGTGCCTTGTTGTTGACTGCACACTGTCAACAACAAGACTGAGTCCAGAGATCTCACAAGACTTTACATTTTAAATGTTTTAATCTCGTTGAATTGGTCGACTTTAATTTGCTGCTGCTGCCGTGAAGCTCTTTGTGTCCTTGGGTTTTAACGACGTCTTATTCAGATGTCGTCAGTGTTTCGTTTACTTCCCTCGCATTTCAACTCTATAGCTGCTGACGTGACGTCGGGAATAGCTGCAGTAATGTCACCTGCTCGTGGTCGGCTGCGTGGAAACACGAGTCAGGTCAGAGTTTGAGGAAGCAGACTCTGCGGAGTCTCTGCGACCTCGCAGCTGACGTGTGAGACAGACAGTTGGCTACTTCCTTTAGCATGCTAACGATGTGTCGGTGAGAACACTTTCACACGTTTGATGGATCGGAGGAGGTCAGCGACGCGAGAGGGGAGGAGCTAAATGGAGTGTGAGCAAACAGGCAACGTAAACAAGTGTTTAAACTATCAGGTGAAAACTGCGACAGGTGCCGCACCTCCGTCCCTCACGTTTACACGTGAACGCACTCGGACGCTGTGTCTACGCTCACTTCGCTCATTCGGCTCCAGGTCACGAGTTTGACTGTGAAGCTGTTTTACCTCAAGCTGGAAATGACGTTAATTTTCTCTGCGTGTAACTTGTTTATAGAACAGCTACACCCCACACACCACACACACACACACACACACAAAGGCAAACACACACAGTTACACAAATAAGTGAACAGACTCTCTTGGCATCCCCACCGGCTCTGCACACACACACACTCACACACTCTGTGCCAGCCAGCCCGGCTCAGGATCCCGTGTCTGTGACACAGCTCTGATATAATAGCCTTACATGAGTCTTGAAGTCAGTGACGTGCAGACGGGAAATGCATCGTCAGTGTTGGCTGGCGGCCCTTTTGGGGGGGGAGCTCCTGGCCAGCAACCAGAGCAAAGGTTTGTGGGTAATGGGTTACAGATGAGGGGAATGTAGGGCAGCTGCGTCAGCCGTGGAACAACCTAGAAAGACTGTCGATTTACCGGCTGTTGAGTCACATCCAGGCAAAAAGTGGATTTAACATCTCAGCGTGATGATGAAGAGGATGACGAAGAGGAGGATGGTCGACAGCTGCTACGCACCGACTGTCCGACAGATGAACTGTGTGATTTTATGACTTGTGAAGTTTTCAGACTCTCTGTACGTTTAAATATGTTCAGAGAAGACTCATCAGCAGACGCTGTTCTGGGAGAAACTGGACTTTCTGAATGCTCTCTTGCGTGAAGGGAGGTCCGCACATGGAAACCTCCCAAATAAAGTCATGTTGCAAATATTTTCCTCAGAGATGATTCTCTCATCTCATCGGTTTCCTGTTCAGTCCAAAAAGTTTTGGAATGACCATCAGCTGTTCATTTTACTGATAATTTGTTTTCATTTATTATTTGATGCCATAAAAACAAGTTCAAACAGGCATATTTACTTTGGCTTCAGTTTAGTACAACGGGAGGAAGTGTAGACACGTCGTCCATCTTTATTTACAGTCTACGGTCTGAATCCTAAACAGCCTTTGTGGTCAGTCGTCCCGAAAATATCCTCTCCAACTGTCGCGAGTTAAACAGTGGCTCCCAGTTAAAGACTTTATCTCTTTATTTATTTATCCTTGAAGCATTTAGAGCTGTTTAGATCTGTTGCTTAGCTACAGAGGCTGTTTATTTAGCCACATGTTGCCACACGCAGCCGAATCTGCGGCTAAATCCTATCAACACACAGAGGACCTGTAATTTTTTTAAATGTTAATTATTTGGAAAAACCACCGTGAGCAATATTGTTTTTGATCTTGTTGTCTTATCTGTTTTTCTATATTGACTTCTAATCTCTTTGTTCTACTCCCTCTCTATTTTCCATCTCTCCATCCCTCCCCACTGTCCTCTCTCTCTCTCTCTCTCTCCTCTCTCTCTCTCTCTCTCTCTGAGTCAGAATATGTGGGTCACTGAACCACATTAGAAGCAAACACAGTCAGTCACACACACACGCACACACACACACACACACACAGACACACACACACACACACACACACACACACTAAACCATGCACTCAGCTCTGTGGCCCTGAATAAATAAAGTTTCCCTCTTCTTGGGGGAAGCAACAAAATAAAAAAGTTGAAAGCCTAAAAGAAAGAAAAGCCACTTTTAGCTTCTTGCTGCTATCTATTCTAAATTCTTTTGGTCACATTTGACATTTGTGGACACATAAAGGACGTCCTCACGAGTTTAAATACTTCCTTTACTTCTGGGAAAACAGAAACGGATCGGAAAAACATGGCTGCCTGCTGAAGCCTGGGTTCGCCCGGGAAAGATGCCGCCTGCGAACATCACACGTTAAAGGTCAGCTTTCACAACGACAACAATAACAATAATTAAAATAATCGAAACACACAAACTGACAATATCTTGCACGCTCACAACTAATAGACAAACATATCAATATGACATTTCTGCCTAACTCCAATTCACGAGTTCAATGTGAAAGGTCACTTTTAATGAAGTGTTTTCTATCATGTGATTGAATCAACTCGAGAATGATAAGATCAGAGGTAATATCTTATATCTAATATTAATCAGGATTGTGAAATGGGTTCTGTAGTATTCCTGATCTGATCAGGATTACAGAGGAATGAAGGTGAAACATTGTAAACTCTGATATGAACCTGTGTGTGTCAGCTGCACATGGAAGAAGTCATAACACAATGTGCTGCATGTCTTTAACAGTGTGTGTTTGTGTGTAGTTAGCGACTCATTATCAGGCCTCTCCCTGCACTCGTTCATAAAACAACAAACCTAATCTGTCGCTCGCACATGAAAAGGACTTTTACTGCATCTGCTCGCTGCTATCGCACACACATGGCAGTCACATCCACCCGCTCACCTTGACCTACATACCTGCACACACACACACACACACCACACTCTGCAGCCATCTTTACATTACTCAATAGAACATCTAACTCTTTGACTTGAGACTTTGAAATAATCCTCCAACGCATGCGGGGGGAGTTGGCTGAAGGTGAAGCGGGATGTTCTGGGTTTTCAGAGGAAGTAGCCGAGCGGCAGGGTGAGGTTTACAAACAGGCACGACAGGAATCTAGAACCTGAGGCACAGAGAAACACAGGATTGTGCTAAGTTCGAGGCAAATACCAGGAAATACTTCTGCAGAGACTGGAGCTTT
This sequence comes from Reinhardtius hippoglossoides, assembly GCA_006182925.3. Classification (NCBI taxonomy): domain Eukaryota; kingdom Metazoa; phylum Chordata; class Actinopteri; order Pleuronectiformes; family Pleuronectidae; genus Reinhardtius; species Reinhardtius hippoglossoides. Next base: position 26,952,834 of record CM031672.1, read on the forward strand.
GCCGACATGTTAGACCACACTGAGTGAGCTGGCAGAGCCCGGGGAGAGGAAACAGGATCTTTGAGTCGGGTTTATACTTCTGCCTCAGATCGACTCAAGTGGCCCAAACCATCTGCATCACCTTTGTGTGTCTTTATACTGTGTGTGAGCAAATAGATATGACTTCTACTAAAATGACTGCAACATAAGCTCTTTTCACACATGATCTGTGGATAAAGTCCAGGGAACTGGGTCCAGACTTTACCTGGAGGTGCGGAGAGTCTCCGGAGTTCAGATCTGGAAGCATGATGTGTGCGACCATTGAACAGAGTTAACCCGGAGAAACATGGATGAGACCATCCCAGTTCTTGCAGTCTAGCGCAGCTGCAGTGTGTAGTTCCACACCTCATACAGAGGATTGAGACCTTGAGGCAAATTCTAATACGTGAATATGGGCCACACCAATAAAATGTGATTGATTGATTGATTTGATTGATTGATTGTGCTCCTGGCTGTTTTTACAAGTGTGCAAGATGGTTAAAAGTTTTTTAAATCCTTTTCAGCAAACCCCTCAGGCTGAGTCACAGCTGTTAGTGCACACACTTTGGGAGCATGCACCGACCCTTGGCTTGTAAACCAAATAAGCTTTAGATAAAGGTTTAGAGTCAGAATTACTGCTCACTCTTATTTATTACAAACACCAAAACAGCCAACCAGGTGTATTCTTTCTCTTCTTCTTCTTCTTCTTCTTCTTCTTTTTTATTTCATTATTTAAACCCCTACAAGTATATAATGTATATTATTCTTTAGGTTATAGTTTGAGTTAGGAATCGTGTCATGTCTAAACAAATTAATATTTGACAATCAGATCAACTGGAGAGGAAAATAAATGAACAGTGAAACTGAAGGTTTCCAGAATTTAACTTGAAAGAAACGCCGCACAGGAACCAGATAACATGGACACTGTGGCAGAGACACGTGCACGGAGCTCGGGTTGCACAACACATCCACCTCCTGCAGCTTCATACTTTGCCCCCCCGAGGAAGCAGTCACATATCTCCACACCCGGGAGGGGCCCCCGAGGGTGACAGGTGTGTGGGGGCGAGCTGAGTGGCCCCCAGGCAAGCGAAGGACTGTGGATTTCTCACGGTAATGATGATTTAATTCTCAGTTCAGGTGATGTCTGACGTGAGCCAGTCTGAGAGAACACTGAGATCTCTTATTGATTGATATATGGATTTTCTATATTGTGCATATTAATGCATTCAACCTGCTTTTTATCTAAAAGTATTTATACCAAGTATAAGTGTTGCCCACTAATCATGATAACTACATTGAACCTTTCAAAACTCCACCCGAACCTGTATTGATCGGTGTGAGTGGAGAGAGTGGAGCCACACAGATGTTTCCACTGGTTCTGGCTGATAAACCCACTGCTCCCATTGACCCATTAGATGAATTACGTGAGGTCACCAGTATCCCCATGAACCAACACTCTGTTCCACTTACTGCAAGTCTATAATAAGGTCTCCATCTGTTATCTACAGCCTCTGAGGGTCGCAGGGGGAAGGTGGAGCCCAGTACCAGCCGAGGAACATCCTGGACAGTCCACCGGCGAACCACTCACACCTATACGGCCAATTAGGGTTCTCCAATTAACTGAACCCCGAGGAAGCAGGAGTACCCTGACTTAAATATCATTATTGGCTGAAGAGGTTGATTTTGGTCGTCCACTTCTCAGATGGTCTGGGGTTCGATTTCCATCAAAGTGTCCATGGGCAAGACAATTGAACCCCAAATTGGAGGTCAGACCAGAACCACTGCTCCTTCACATCGAGAGTGGACACTTGAGGTGGTTCGGGGCAATCTTCCATTGGGAGTTCACATGGGACGTCCAACTGGGAGGAGACCCAGAACTCACTGGAGTTATTATATAACCTAACTGGTCTGGGAACACCTCAGGAGAGAGGGATGTCTGGGAAACTCCACTGGGCCAGATTATCGACCCAGGCCCGGATGGCAAAATGAAATATAAATTACATGTATTATATTGTTTAGTTTGTACAATTACGAGGATAGCATTAATTGTAATAAGACTAAACTGTATAAAGATATGATTTCTCTGCTTCTCTTTCTTTAAATGGAAACGTTCTGTATATGACGCTGTGCACGTGCGTGTAATAAACCAGACAGACGTTCAACTCTCAATTCATTCTTTAATTACATTTTTTAAAAAGTGCTGCTTGGTAAAGAACATAACATTTCTTTGAGGATCCTCAAATTAAAAAAATAAAAGGAAAAATAAACCAAAATAATTTATGATACAACAAAAAATATTTACATAAAATAGTTTTTATTTTACAAAATCTGTACAATATTTAAACCACAAAAAAAAAAAAATAACCACAATACAGGCCAGACTGCAGCCAGGTGGAGGTAGGTTTATAGATGCTAAGAAAAAATATATCTGCTGTCTCGTTAAAACCTTGACGCTTCTTCAGAAGGCAGTTCAGGTCAGAGGACATCTTTTGAAAGAGGATTGGAGACATTTGGAAGAAAAGGCCAAGAAGGCGAAGCCATGAGGTGGAGGAAGACAAAGTTTTAACCAGACAGCGACAGAATCAAATCACAGAAACAAATAGTCCTGAACGAACACCTCTTCTCTCATTATTTCTACCACGCTGTTCAAGTACACTCAGTCCGAAGGAGGAAGAACTCTATTCATAAAACGAGGATGCATCTTAAGACATTTGACAGAAATGAGCAAACACTTTGCCATCTGCGCATTTCATTACAAAACAGCACGTTCATTGATAACATTGGCAACAATAGATATTCGGGATAAAATGGCATTCCGTTAAATATTCAACCCCATTATTGAAAAAATTTTCAAACTTCAGATCCAGCCCATGGTACAAGTTCAACAAAACACCCGATATTAAACAGATACAACCGGTTCCTGGTGAACACACGTACAGCCTTACGTTTAACGTTTTGCCTCCTGACATCATTACTCTGTCAGCAGCAGTTTGGTTACCATGTGATCGAAGCCACGTTTGACTGGGCACAAAGTGGCGCCGTAGGAGGTCGTCCAAACTCGAACAACAGGGGAATGTTGGTCAAAGCCAGTGCCCCCCCCCCCCGTTGATGTCACACCGGGTTCAAATGAGCTCTTGCAGTGGACAGAAAATCTCTTTCACTGTAAACTGTAAGATATTCTCATGATCACAGACGGAGACACAATCTCAAAATATTTTTAATTTCCAGCAGCGGTCATCAACGAGGGCCACAGAAGAACATTGAATCCATTTCCACTGGATAATGGTTGTATAAAGATTTTAAAAAAATCTTGACCGTTTTTATTAACTCACACTTGGCAAAATGGCTACGCTACACAACTGTCACAGTATTGCCGCTGTTGCAGCTTCATCAAAATGTTATCCAGAGCGTTTCTGTCCCGACTTTGGCTAATTTGCTACGACGGCACGACTCGCGGTTCAGTTCACGTTCCAGTTCAGCCGCCCCAAAACCTGAATAAAGTTTAAATATGGCTAAGTCCAAGTCTGAACAATTCATTATTGACAAACAGTTAAATACAAAATCCTAGTTCCGTTTTGAGAGAACACACACACACACACACGCACGCTGAGGCGAGTGAACTGTTGGTGAACTGAACCGATGCTGTGCATTGTTATGTGTACAGTACCAAACCTGGTCAATACAGTATAAGTCATTAACACACATTAACCTGATAACAGAGTGGTGTTGGGCCCAAGGGTCCGCCTGAGGACAGACAGGGCTGAACGCACACTGAACAACCTCAGTCCTGAACGGAAAAATTGAATTAGCATTAGAACTGGAATTTAAGTGGAAGTGACGGTCGACCAAATAACTCCGGAGCCACCAACACACACCGGTCAGAGTGGAGGGATCACTGGTTAGTATGGCTATAAGACATCCTGAAAATACAATATTCAAGTTTCATTCGACTACTCAGCTGCTGTGGCTTCCAGTTATTTGACCCAACAGACACTTATCACTCGTGCCATCTCACACCTGCCAAAGTAAAAAAAACACTCCACAACATACGGACACAATTAAAAAGATTTCGTCTTTGCCTTTCAGCGTGCGTCCAGCCACACTTAAAAAAATAAAATATCTGCTTGCTCTGTCCTCGTTTCGACTTTAAGAGAAAGAAAAACCCATCCTACGTTCTACAACAGTCAGCAGTCAAGGCATGAGAATGATCAACTCTGAGGCAATGAGTGTGTTGCTTCTGTCCGAGGCAACAGTGAGTCCACACACTCCGGACCCATTGTTGCCATAAAGTATTTGAAATGTCAAACTTTGTGCGCTCTTGTCAGCATGACACGCCCTCCTTTATCGCCGCCCCCTCTTTGTACAAAGTCTGTTCCCTCCCCCCCCCTCCCCACACACACTGTCTGTAAATGGTGGTCTGCCCGTGGTCCATTAGCTGTGGAGCCTTTCCAGCCTGGCTTTTAGCTCTTCCTGTTTGTCTCTCAGTTTGTCCCTCTTGGATTGCAGTCTGTGGCCCTGGTCCTCCAGGTTGTAGATACAGTCTCTGGCCTTCTTCAGGATCACGACCTTGGAGGCCTTGTCATTGTGCGACAGCTCCGGCACGTTGTCGCGCAGGCGCATGAAGCAGTTCTTAAGCTCGTTGCGCCGCTGCCTCTCCATCACGTTGTGAGTCCGCCGCCGCTCCTCCTCGTCCTCAGTCTCCGCTGAGTTCCGGGGCGAGTGGTGGTGTTGGTACCGCGACGAGGACGACGATGAGGAGGAGCTGCGAGAAGAGTGGTGGAAACGCGAAGAGCTTTCGCTCCCTCTCGAGCGCTTGTTGGACGAGGACGAAGAGGATGGGGGCGGTGAGGCGGGGCAGGGCGCAGCGTAGTTATGTTGCAGCTGGATCTCAATATGGTGGCGTTGAAGAGCCCGTTTCTCCTCTTCGTGCCTCTGCTGGCGGGTCGATAGATCCGCCAATGGGGGCCGAGGGGAGGGGCTGGAGGAACAGCGGACCACCGTCACCACGTCAATCTCTTCTTCTGTTTGGGGGGAGATAAGAGAAACTTGGATTAGATTCTGGCATTGTGTGGTAAATCTGCTCTGTGGGGGTGTGACGACATGTCAGACACACTGACACCAAAACAAGAGTGTAGACACTGTACACAGCACAACATGAGGGACTGGGTCAGTGTATAGCTGCAGTGAAAATATACCTTTCTACTGTAAACACACGTAATCGTTCGATAGGTGACTCGAGATTACACCAACAGTTCAGTGTATAAACACCGGTTTCAGAGTTTCTACATAACTGCTTATGTTTATGTAATGAAGAAAAGGAAGTATAACAGTAAAAACATGGATCCAGAAAAAGGCCATACATTATTTAAAGTGAATAAATATGAACAATGAGTCATAAAAGAAATGCCATTCTGCCACTTCCTCTCTGATTTATAGCCAGGGCTGCCACACGGCTGGAGTCGGTAAAATGACTCATTAGGAAGTTAATGGACGAAGCCACAACCGTTACCGCCACAACTGTTACCGCTGCACATGAGTCACTCACACACACACGCCCTCAGTCAATTATCTCTTATAAAACCTCTCATCTACTGGTGTCAGTCAACAGCCTAAACCCCGCCCACGCTCCCCCAGAGTCCTCAAGCCACAAAGGCTCCTGCAGATTACACATGGGGGCGTTCTGGGTCCAGATAAGCTGAGAGCAAAGAACAACTTGGGCTTAGTGCCACTAAACATTAACAGTGATTTATCAATGAAATGCATGTGGAGGTGTTCAGGGCGAGGTCTGTTTATACTGATAAGCCGCAGACTAACGAGGCAGGAATGAGATTAAGTCTGATCCAACTATCAGCACTGAAACGTAAATAAAACTTAATCTTTGCAAAAATGCAGCATTTCGTTACAAATCTGATCCCACGTACATCACCACTTATCACCAATACATCCAGGCTAAACTTTTACCAGAGTAAAAGTATAAGTGCAAAGAGGAGAAGTTCGGAACTCACCAGAGTCACTGGATGAATAATTGGACAGCTCGCCACCAGTTGATCCGTAGTCCGATGTGGCCTCGCTGGGCTCCTGAGCGTCCATCAGGTTCTGGCAGTCCAGTGTGGAGCCAGCTATCTCCTCAAAGATGCTGGTGTCGATGTCAGACAGCAGGGGGCTGGAGCCGAGCACGGTGGAGACCAGCTTCTCCTCCAGGCTCTTGTCTGCTGTCAGGCACTGCCACAGGCAGTCCTCGTTGTTCTCCTCCAGAGGGGAGCAGGGCTGGCTTGTCTCGCCATCCTTCTCTCCAGCGTCGGAGTGGAAGAAGTCGCAGTTCCAGGTGAGCTGCATGTCGTGGTCCTCCAGCAGGATGTCCGACACATAGCTCAGCTGGTCCTCCTTGGACAGGGGCTTGCTGCTGCCCACTCCGGCCTTCATGGGAGGGGACTGGGGGGGAGTCGGCAGAGACTGGAGGTCCTTCATCAAACTCTGGCAGAACTCGTCGTCAAAGAGCAGCGGCTCTGTGTAAAGCCAGTCCTGCGACTGAGCGAAGCTTTGCAACATGTTTGCAGAATCTGAGAATAATAATAAAAAAAACAGGAAAAGTACAATCAGAGAGGTGGACCAGCTGTAGAGTTTAAATCCAGGAGCTCCGCGCAGACCCCTCGAGTGCAACAGGGTTAATCACATCAGCAGCACGCGTAGTCGGTTAAAGCAGCTCCTCCACACTGAGACCCAACCGGCACTGAGCCCCTTTTAAATGTGTTTACATCAGTGTCCCCGCCCCAAGGCCCCACGGGAGGCGGCTCATATATCACTGTGAAGAGTAACACCCCCACTCTGCCCGTGACATCACAGGAACAGCTGGGAGAGACGGGGCCACAAAAACTTTACACCTCTTTTCCACAATTTACATTTCCCCCCCTTCTCTTAAAGTTAAAGGAAACACCCACAAGGGGAGCAAGGCTTTGTGATGACAGGGAAACAACACTGCTAAAGAAAAGAGATGGGGGGTGGGGGGGGGGCCTCTATCTTCCTCCTCTTATAAAACCTCTGGTGTTGCTTCACACACACATGACTGGGCAGTTAAACTTCACTGCAGGGAACAAACACACTCCACCAGCCAAAGTAAATAAACTGCTTTACTCAACACAACTTACAACTTAAAAAGTCATTATGCAACGATGACAGTTAATATTTGGGATATACAGGGTTTTTTTTGCAGCCGTTTAAAAAAAAAAAAATCAAAAAACCATTAAAAAAAAAAAAAACATGCAAAAGTTCACATTGCAAAAAGGCAGAAAACCTAATTAACGTTTAAATCAACAGAGCAGCGGGTGGAGGAGACAGAGAGGGGAGTCTATTTAGTGATGAGGGGAAAATCCCCTTACTGTTCCTATGGGCTGCAATGGAATGTGGATGTATAGCAGGAGAACAAAGCAGCAGTGTGTGTGTGTGTGTGTGTGTGTGTGTGTGTGTGTGTGTGTGTGTGTGTGTGTGTGTGCAGACTGTGCGGCTCTCCCATCACTGCCTGGGTAACCCGAGCCAAAACTTAAACACACACCAGCAAAATTAGGTAATTAACAGTGTTTTTGTAATGACACCCCCCACCCCCCCACTGCCTCAACACTGAGCGACTGTTTAACGCAGCCGAACGCACAGGTTGGATTGACACTAGTGGAGACTGGGTACAGCTGCTCGGAAACACGAGTCCGGGCGAGGGAATTTGAGAAAAGCCCATTTTCTGAGACGAGGTTTTGAACGCAGGTCCGCTTCAGCGCTACAGCTGCCGTCCGGTTGCATTGCCCGCATGTGCGTAAACCAGCCCTCGGTGAACAGCTGCATCAAATCTGGGCGAAAATTCCACAACTCGCTCGTAAAACGGCTCGAAATGAAAAATTAACCTCGCAGAGTGGCGTCTCCGGGTGGCTGGATGATTCCGCGTGGGGAAGAATCCAGTGGAAATCAAAGTCGAAGCACCAGCGAGGCTGAGGGGATGAACCCGCTGCAGGGGTCATTTAAACCCAGCATGGGCAGAGACACGCCGGGTCCCCACGTGAAACCCGCCCGCTCGCTCCAATGCACCATTTAAAACGACAACCACCGCAAACGCACAATCAACAAACAGCAAATTACCACACAAAAAATTAAATAACCACAATTTAACATCTGCCCATGACGCACATGGTTAAGTTGGCCGACACGAGAATTACGCACAGCTGCCTCACCTCCAAGTGTCCGTGCGGGGAGAAGAAGTCACAGCCACCGGGAAAACCGAGTGCGATCCAGTAAAGTCCACCGGGAGCTACAATGTGGAGCCGGGGCGGGTTTCTGCGCGTGTGAGGGTGAAGTCGTTGCGGGGAAACATCGCGCTTCGTCCGGCGCAGCTTCGGTCAGACACAGTGGGTGTGGCCCAGCGGCGGCGCACGCTTTATACGCCCACCGAGATCCGCCGGTGTCCCTCCGCGGAGAAATCGCGCCAAAACGCCAAAACCACCCGCGGATCGTTAACGGGAATCGAACCCACCGCCGGTAAACTCTCCGCCGGCTCGCGGGTCAAACGGGCGCTCGCGGGGGAAACCGGCACCGGTGGGTTCACGGCGATCCCGCGGCGGAGTGCGGGACTATGCGCGGAGGGATACGGCCGGCACGGGGATTCCTGGAAAATGGTGGCGGCAAAGTTAGGACAGAAACACACGTGGACCGAGAAGAGAAGCCGGGTGTCTGTCCGCCTGTCTGTCCGCCTGTCTGTCGCTCCGCCCGCCTGTCTGTCTGTCTGTCCCCCCCCCTCCCTACGCAAAGAGCGTAGACTGTTTACAGCTCATCGGCCACGGGACGTATTCACGAAAGAAGGACAAAGTGGAGCGGTGCGTTCAGGGTCAGCGGTGCCCGTTAAGGTGCATGTGTGATTCGTGGCGGAGAAACGTAAACTTAGTGGGTCATGGCTGAGGAATGCGGTGGTCACAGTGCAGTGTGTGTGTGTGTGCGGGGGGGGGGGGGGGGGGGGGGGGGTTCTGAGGCATGTTAACGGCAGGGACCGGGCACGGTGAGCCCGTCCCGGCTTTACCTTTAACTGTAGTAATGTGCCGGAGGGACAGAAAGGGAGGGAGCCACGTTGGAATCTGTTGCAGGAGGATTTCACCATCCGTCCGTCCCCCCCCCAGCTCCTCCCCCCCCCCACCATGCCACTACTACTATACTACTACTACTACTACTACTACTACTACTGCTGCTGCTACTTACTACTACTACAATAAAAACTCACTCCATGTTCAGCCCATGCACAGTATACAACTCCTCTGACCTATGTTCATATTATTTTGTATATATTCATTTGCTCTGAACAGTTTATAGTCGTAAAGGCTTATGTAATATCTGTGCATACATTTTAAATTTACTTTTTTTTGGCTGCAAAACTTTTATTTACAGTTGTACAGGATCCTCTAACTTATGTGCGTCTATATTTGGTATTGTTTTTGCAGTAAAAAGGTAATTTGTATAGTCTCATGTTACTACCTATGTGTATATATATATATATATATATTTTATATTTTACTTATTTTCTTCCTATGAAAAGTTTACTTACAGTTGTATAGGATCCTCTAATCTTCCCACATTTCTTTTATTTGTTTTACTTTAAAGTGTATTTTTAGTTTTCACATTGTGTCACCTTCACTCAAATGCTCTTTATGAACCCCAACAATATATATAACATAAATAACAACACTTTGAACGACAGGGAAATATTAAAATAAGGGCTGTCAAATAAAAAAAATGTAGATATAGTTTGTCCATCGGGATGAATGAACTCCATAGCAGTCCCACTCGAATACCGCAGTGCACACACACACACACACACACACACACACACCACACCCACACACACACACACACACACCACACACACACACACACACCCACGCACACACACGCTCACACGCTCACACACCCCACGTCGCTGCTCAAATCACGTTACATAACGGACGGGGATACGCCGGTACACGTGCAGCCGCGCCGGCCAATCAGAGCGCGAGTCACGTGAATTCTCAGCAGCACAAGGATCCTGTAACGGGAGGGGGGGGGGGTGGATCTCACACACACGCACACGCACACGCACACACACACACTTATATCCAGCTCTTTAAATACACACCCTCACTTATGTTATTGCCTTTGATATTTAACATGTGAGAGTTAGTAGGTAGTTAACAAATACATATATAGAGACACACGCCACATAGCTTGTAATGAATTATTATTTTTGAATCTATTCTTGCAGTAATAACAATAATAACACAAAGACCCGCTGCTGTATATTCTGTTAAAGTGGTCAAAAATATGCATGAAGTCTGGTCTATGTATGATATAAGGCTGTTGTCACAGTCATGCATGTAAATAAACACTTTCTTTGTTGTTGTTGATCACTATGATCGATGCATGAGGCGTTCTGCTCTCTCAGTAATAACCTCAGCCTGGTTGGACGTCTGTCCCCTTACACCCTGTGGTTTCTTCTCATGCATCGACACACAGGCACAGCGCAGCATCATCCCACTGAACTGCACTGGGGGGGTTTCAAAAAACAGAAAATGTGCCGTTCCACATTCGGAGGCAGCTGATGTGGGGCGGATCACAGCAGCAGAGCAGAACAGGACATTTTGTAACAGCAGCGAAAACCCCGAGACAAAGAGGAGCGTCAGTGGAGAAGTGGGTTAATGTGCCACCTACAGGACGAGCGGCAGACTGACTGGCCCGGATTCAGCCCTGAATGCTAAACCTGCTGTCTGGCGGAGGGACTTTTAGATTCTGACTAACTGCAGGGTTACATAACTCTCCCCAGCATGTCATTTGCGTGAGTTAACTTTCCAGAAACATCTCCACCAGCTAGACTTACTGGGTCTTAAATTAGCCGCAGTTCTTGGTAGGACCCACTTAAATCACTGTAGGCCACACACATGGAATCTGACATCACGCTCATCAGTTGGTGAACAAAGTAAAAGGAGCTTTTCAGACCTGGTATCAACATCCGTCCTGAATGAAAAGAGCATTTTCCCTCAGGTTCAGGACAAAGAGAGCACGTCAGGGGTTGATCTATTCATTTTTAAACACTATTACTTGTATACTTATAAGTTAACTCTCTGGATGCTGTGTGTTTCTGCTTTTTTCACAAATTAAGTTTCTATCTGACAAATAAAGTAGTCAAATCAAAAAATTTTGAAGGCAGCAGGGAAGCACTCTGAGTGTTTACAGCAGTAACATTGAAAGTATTCATATTGGATGATTGTGCGCTTCGCATTTTTTACACCAGATGCCAACAGCTCAATCCAAGAATTAGTGTTCAGTTGGAAAGTGATGGTGAGGCATTCTGGGAAGTGGAAAGACGACTGGCACGCCGGAGTTTGATGCAAAAGACCTGCAATTAATGTTGTTTTTACACCACAATCGTTTCCTGTAGCCTTCACAACACTGTACTTTCCATACACAGATACGTATCGCCGGGAGAAATGATTCTGAACATAACTCATGGTTTTGCCGAATGGTCCAATATCAGAGTTGTTGTTCTACAGAAGAGCTTTTGTAACAGTTCTGCATATGAAACCTTGTCTGTGTGTGTGTGTTTTTTGTCGTGGGAAATAAGCAGCTGAAGAATGTGCAAAACACAGTTTGCATTAAAACATATTTGTTTAATGTTGTTTAAGCCCAAAGCTCATATTCTTAAAGTCAGGCCTGTACGTGGTGGGTTTTCAAACTGGGTGACGGCTGAAGTGTAACCAGAAACAATCATACACGGGAATCTTTTGCCAAGTTGTGAGCAATTACATTACAACTAAGGACCTGGGTTTGGAAAATTGCATTTTAACTGCTGTTTGTTTTCATGAGGCACATGTGAAATTCCCCCGATGGCAGTTACAGACCGAGTGAGCCAGAACCAACAGTTAGCGCCAGATCGGCTGCGGCACATGACAACAGGGTAAAGAGTCACGACAGTAGTTTTATACCCTGGTAAAAAGGGGCAAAGCTTATTTTTCACGCGATTAGATGAAATACAACGTCAAGAAAAGACAGACATTTCACCGGGGGGGCGAGAATGCCTGCAAATTCCCACATATCTGAACGTAGCAGTGGCCACCGGTCGAGGAGGCGAACACAACATTCGCTTTGTGTGGCGAGTCGCGGAGTCAAACTATGCTGAACTGTGACCTGCGATATTTGCTTTGCATTTGCATATGTGTCGAGGCACCGTCACACATGCGGGAATGCGAAGCTAACATTGCGGGAACACATGAACCCTGTTAGGACCAGAGAGCAGATATAAAGGGAATGGACTTCCTCGATTTTTGGTCTTTCTAACCATGAATGTGTGCGTGGGTAGAATCCCACTGAACGTGCATTGTGGATGTCACTGTATGTGAGGTCAAAGTTCATTTTAGTTTAACTTCCACTGCACAACTTGGTGGGAAATTAGAGAAGTGTAGACAACTGTAGGTCACTCAGCAGCTTTCTGTATACTGAGAAATGCTCTTATCCTTTTTTTAACCTGTTCTGAACCCTGGACGTCGCCTCAGTTAGCTCCAGTAGCTCCAGTAGCTCCAGTAACTGGAACCAGTCGTGTCTCTATTAGGATGATATCTTAACTGATTTACAGATTGTCTGTAACTTGATCAAATGATGTCGGATCGCACACGCAACACAGTTTGTTCATCGGTGGCTCCTGCTCGGCTCTTCAGCGTCTTTTTTAGTTGCAGTGGGAACCTCTCTGGCCGAGTGGGTGAAAGGTTAATCAGCTGTTTGACTGAGTGACCGACTAACCGACTGACTGGTTGACTGGCCCAGTGAACTCTACGGCACAACAAAGCCCTCAGGACACAGTACACAGCCAAAACCACAGGGGGGAGAGACCGCGAGGGAATGGGATTACCAGTGTGTGTGTGTGTGTGTGTGTGTGTGTGTGTGTGTGTGTGTGTGTGTGTGTGTGTGTGTGTGTGTGTGTGTGTGTGGGTCCGCCGTGATCTCCTCCTTATTAGGACTCTTCATCCTGCAGTGTACAGACAGACAGGCTGCAGCGGCTTTAATTAGAAAGAAGCACATACTGAATAAAGCTTGCTCTCTCTCTCTCTCTCTCTCTCTCTCTCTCTCTCTCTCTCTCTCTCTCTCTCTCTCTCTCTCTCTCTCTCTCTCTCTCTCTCTCACACACACACACACACACTGAAGAGGGTGGATCTCAAACTCTGGTATGAGGGCCAGTTCTGCATCAGACATCTTATTATTGCATTTGATAATTATTACATTTTATTACTATTATATCTCATTTTACTATTGTAATTTATTCGTGAATCCTCATTTCCAGTTTGAGACTTTTGCTTCCTCACATGGAGGATTATCGAGCAGGAGGTAAACAGAACAAATCCCTGATGGATCCATATTGCACCAGAACCACCAGCCTGGCCTGTTAACACAAGGCCCGCTGGGTCCAGGGATCCATCTGCAGCCTCGGCACAAAACCCAGATTCATCACACGAGGCTGCGTTTGCCCAAACGTCCACTGTCCAGGTTTGGTGCAGCCCATCGACTGTGTAGAAAAATAGAAGTCAATGTGTGAAACCAGGAATTTATGGTCTCAATGTCTAGTTCCAAGTCTTTTTCAATACAGCGGGATGTTCATTCAGTTTAAATATGATCCAATACAGAGTCAAATAAAGCAGCGTAAGCATTGAGGTGTGGGTACCATGTAATTGACCCTCCCCCCCCCCCCCGCGCTCCTCTAAATATGGCTCCTTCTGGTTTCAGCAAACCAAACCAATATACCAAAGTCAAGGCTTCAAGTTAGACGTGACGGTGGCTCAGATCTCAGCAACACGGTCTCATCCACCTCGAGGCTTCGCTCATCCGGATCCTCTCTGCTCACCACAGTTGTAAAGCGTGGTTCTCTGAGTTACCGTAGCTTTTCTCCTAGCTCCAAGGAGTCTGACCACGTTCCTCTGACCTCTGTCATCAACAAGGCGTTTCCTCCTGCAGGGTTTATCCTCACGCTGGATGCTTGTTTTTCTTCACAGTTCCGAGTAAAACCTCTGGAGACTGTTGTGCATGGAAATCCCAGGGGATCATCAGTTTCAGAAACCAACGCCAACAATCAGGAATCACTCAGGTCCCGTGTTTCCCTCCATTCTGATGTTAGATGTGAGCACTAAACGAAGCTCCTGTCTGCCCAGTGATGTGCAGGTGTTCCTAATAAAGTGCTCAGTGAGTGCTTTTTAAATAATAATGACCAATAGCGTACCCATCTTTATTCAATCTATGTTTATCTTGCATAGTTGATGGCAATATATCAAGAGTGGAATGTTCTGCAGCCAATAATGGATATTTTCATCCTGTCTTCTTTTCCACGTTAAAGACCACAAGCTCAAAGGCTCTGAGTTGTGTTGAAATGTGCGTTTAATTACGTGAACGTATTTCAGACCACTTCTTAAAGGGGAAACACATGGAAAAGGTTCAGTCGTACGTAACTTGGTCTTTTTATTGACAGAATATTGAGCTTTGAAGTCAGACGGGGGGAAAGAAAGAAGAGGGTTTTAACAGAATTCATTTGAGGTGGATCACGGAATGTTTCACGACTTTCTTTGAATATTGCATTTTCTCTAAATTTTCCCAGAGAGAGGCCATGGATCTTGGTGAAATTGGATGTTGATTTTATTTGAATTTAAAGGGACTGTTAGGCCTTGGTTGGAGGTTTGAGCACTGAGTGACATTCTAATTTGATATTTATTAAATCTATTAATATAATTCAGTTATCCTCTTGGGAATATTAATCCCCATTGAATTAACTGTGCCGTTATGTGCTCCTCAGAAGGTACATGGATTATTTGCACGTTAATCATAATATTTTTTTCCCGTTAGGTTGTTGTGGTTTTGAGCTGATTGTGAAATTCTGTTAATCGATCTAAAAATGATGAAGTCAGCAACTCTGGAACTTGTGTTGGAACCTTTTCACAGACTTTGAGTTGTTTTTTCCGACTTGAGATGACGTTCATGTGAATCATCACATTTTTCCGACACCATAAAGGACTGGTTCTAGAGTTTTAGAGTTCAGTGGACGTTTTCAGTGATTTGATAATATGGAAATATGAGAAAAGAGAAAGGAATCAGCTAAACAACTGTGTGTGTGTGTGGGGGGGGGACAAAAGGTGACAGAGAGAAAGAGACATGTCGCCGTCTTCCCCTCATTCCTCTGTAATTACAGCTCTCGTAGTATCACCACAGGATCTGACCGAACTGTAATGACAGACCCACACACACACTGCTCCTCTCTAAATGTTAGTGCTGTCATGTTTGGGGGAGTGTATAAATTTGTCCTGACAGAAATCATCCTCCCACACACAGGCAGCGAAGCGTTTTATGTTTCCAGGTCGTTTTTTTAATAAACAGAAGAAGACGACCGGGGCTTGTACCATCACCGCTGAAAAACTGGGGGGGAAACCAGCGCCACCCAAAATCACACAAAGGTCCTGAACAACTGTTACGATTCAGCTCTATGGAGAGAGAGAACACAGAGGAGAGACCACACACACACGGGCAGGAGCTGGAAATAGAAAAGTCAAGTAGAAATGAAAGTGAGGAGAGGGTTTAATGGCTCATCAGTGCTGCTTGGGAAGCAGATATTTGAGGATGTGGTGCAGCAAAGCATTCGACCCAGATATAACCAAACCAGAGCACAGGAGACACATGAGGGTGCATGATGGTGGAGCATGTGGAGCTAATTCTCCCTGACGACCTTCAACCTGCGTCCACTGGGAGTCGTCAGGCAGAATTAGCTCCACCTGACAGAGGGAGGCTGAAGGAGCAGGAGAGCTCAGCTGTCCACCCGAAGAATTCAAACCCTGAACCTTCACAGAGTCAGCTGTGGAAAGTGTGAGAGGCAGCAAGTGCTGCAAAGTGCTTCAGGGAGCAGGTTCCAGGATCCTCTCAAGTAAGTTTTAATAATTCATTTGATGGCATTATTATGCAAACATAAAAAAAAAATTGTAAAGGACAAGTAACAACACACTTGTGATGTCAGCATCCGGTTCGGTTGCTCTTTCCAAGCTCGTGTGTTTATTACTACGTTTGGTTTGTTTGTCTTTGTCGCGACGCTATGAACTCTGGGTAATTCCCTGTCAGCACGGTTACACAAAAACTACCGAACAGATTTCCACTAAACTCGGTAGAAGGTCACGAACACGGGCAAAGAAAGAACTCATCCAATTGGAGGCAGATGCAGGATTTTACTTTCACTTTCTTTAACATTGTACGATCAGGCTTTTTTAACTTTTTACAGTTTTTACCAATTTGATTAATAATTCAAGGATCTCGATGAAAAATCCGTGAAAAAAGTTAGACACAATTTCATGTGTTCTCAACAACAGACAATGAATTCCATTGTCTCGGTCTATTTCTCAAACAATATATATGGAGCTTTAATACAAATTGACCCCAAAACCAGACAATGGCTATTGTTTCAGAGCAAAGAATCATTCTCTGCCAACACAATGTCAATATCTGGACATTATGTTGGCATCATTCCACGACCCAAACACCAGCCTGAGCCAAAAACCTGCAGCCGACCACCAGCAGCCGCTTTCTAAAGGCTTGGAGTTGGGTCGGGTGGAGTTTTTCCTACGAGGATCTGAAAGGAAGCGAACGTCTGTCTGACCTCAGTCAGCTGCTGGAAGACGAAGAGAGAGAGAGGGAGGCGACCATGAAGCATTCCTTCTGGAACAGCCTCCGTGTGGTGTGTGTGTGTGTGTGTGTGTGTCAGCTACTTGGTGGTAATCATCAAAGGGAGTAACCACAGCTTTGCCAGGAACATGTAAAAGTGCATCCTGCTGTACTTTCTCCGGGGCTGCGTGTGTGTAGACGAGGTATTACTCATGTTGTGGGGACCTAAAGCAAATCCTCGTCATGTAAATCATTATATTTTAAGATGAAGACATGTTTTAAGTTCAGAGCAAAGGATGGGGAGTGGGCTAATGGTCCGAGTAAGTGACCAGGAAATGAATGTAAGTCAATGTAATGTCCTCTGAAGTCAGGGAGACGTGTGTGTTTTCTCACATTTGTTCTTTTATTGCCTGAACCCTGAACACCACCCTCTGGGAGAATGTGGTGGTTTGTCTCTGTGGTCGTTTCCTCTCGTCTTTCTTTAGTCGTTTTTACGTCCATGAGGTCTGCTTTTGTGTCTTTTAACTCAATTTACTTTCTAAAGTCTCATTAGCAGAGTTCTGTGTCTATAAATCAATGCATATTCATATTAATCAGACAAGAGGCCCTGTAGGCCTGTTGGGCCCCTGGGCCTCCTCGGTCTTCCCTGTGTGTAATCACTGTGTTGTAATGTTACTGCCATTTAAACTTCACACATACACATTCAATGCTTTTCTTTTACGTCTATTTCTTGTCGAGATGTTTCATATCCCCATATAAATATAAACTAAGTCCCGTGATCACGCCGCAGGCTCGGATCTATGTGATGATTTCCTCGATGAGAACTCGACACAGTGCCGTGAGACGTGTCGCCTCAAGGCAACAAGTCTCCAGGGTTTGAGTCCCAGTTCGTCTGGTGCCGGCTCCTTTTCACCGTGTACCTGCTAACTCTGGTGTAGAAGAGGTAGAACTAACAAACGTTCTCCGTTCATCCAAGCCTGATATTCATGCATCTCGGAGCTCGGAGCTCGTAATGACCTCACACCCAAGTAACCCGAGTTCACAGCGTTCCAGTTGCACAGGAGCAGTGTTTACATTAGCCAGCGAGCCATTGTTAGCAAAACCAGTTCTTAATAACGCCTTCCGCACACAGACAGTGATTGAACAGTGCTGTGTGTCATCACTTTTAAAGACAGTAGTATTTATAAACTGTAAACACTACAGCGTTCACTACTGTTACTACATCGAGCAGCTGTCTTGGAAGTCGGGGGTGGCGAGGTTCCTCCGACTTTCCGAGTCGAATTTTCTAAAATTATGATTAATTTGATTAATCTGCTGTTAAAAATAATCCTCAACAAATGCTCCACTTATCCCTGAGTCATTTACGGGTATTAATTTAATGAAAAAAATAAACGAATGGAATTAGTGAACCGACATCATCAGTAATTAATGTTGGGAGCCACAGTCAGACGTTAATAAAAGGTTTGAGTCTGACCATTTGAATTTTGACATGAAATTAATAACATTTATTTCTTATAAATCAACTTTGTGTTGATCTGAACTGAATCAAACACGGTAACTGAATACTTCAGTTTAAAGAATGACAGATTCAGAGCCTCCCTACACTAACTGGAAGAGTTCAAGTCCCGGAGCTTCATCAGCTGATCTGAGAACAGAAATAAACTGTAAAATATTTCACACAAACATATTTAAATACATATTCCCATGTGTGTGTGCGTGGTGAGGGATGTCATGCATAGACACATTGTTCTGCATGCATGTATTCGTAAGGACAAAGGAGTGTGTGTGTGTGTGTGTGTGTGTGTGTGTGTGTGACAGACAGTACAGGAGAGGTCAATGTGAAGTCAACATCCTTGTTTTACTTGTAGCTGATTGGAAATGTAAGTTTTTAAGTTCAGTTCAGGTTTAACGGAGTTACTTAAAAGATTAATCTTAATCTTTGTATGCATTCGCTCTAAGGAGGCGTACAAACGAAAAGAGGAGCGGATCAAGGATGGGCCCCTGAGGGACACCACAGTGAGATTAATATCATCCATTATTCCAAGCTGAAACTTTGTTTTGGCAAAAGGTGATGCGGATTTTCTTCAAGCTTGGCAATCAACTGAGATTGTGAAGGAAACATGTTGTGCTCCCACAGTGTTGACAGTCTGAATCAATGGTCTTTGTGTGTAACTGAGTATTTACACACTGGGATACTGCTGCTTTTGAATTCTTTCGTCATCACTGTCTTTCCTTGTCAGACACATTTCCACATATGATGCTCCATTATTTTCCTTTTTAAAAAAAATTTTTTTACATCATTTTAATAAATGAACAACTTGTAATTTACATGGAAACTGGAAATTCAAAAAGGCGAGACCTGCTGTAACTGTGACATCATCGAATAACAGCTAATTTGTAAATTCTTTGAAACCTCCTGCTGCAGGAAACAGTTTAATATGTGTTTCAACAGAGGAAATCAGTTGCTTGTGCGTGTGTGTGTGTGTGTGTGTGTGTGTGTGTGTGTGTGTAATCAGTTGCCTGCTGTGTCAGGACAGATAAGTGAATCCTGTCTGACAATCAATGGAAAACAGAAACACACTGTTCATCTCCAGAGTGCTATCAGTACCAACATGCTGCTGCTGCCACACACACACACACACACACACACACACACACACACACACACACACACACACACACACACACACACACACCAGACACAAGCTCATTGATAAAAAGCCTGATAGTATGTTGCAACACAAGCATCTGATCACACACAAACACACACTATCACTTCACTGCACACACACACACACACAACCCATTTCCTTTTGCTTGCACCACACATGTACACACGCACACACACACACACACACACACACACACACACTGAAACGCCCGACTTCTTGTCAGATGAGGAAACGTTAGAGAAAGTGTTTTTTCTTCAGAAGCACAAACCCAACTAACACACACACACACACACACACACACACACACACACACACACACACACACACACACACAAACACAAACACACACTCACTACTAAACTCCATAATACAAAAAAACAACTGTATGTGTAAAGCTCAAGCTACACCTGTAACCACAGTAACCAAGATGGCAGCTGTGGCGCCGATCAGTCTGGATGCCTAAATGAATCGATAGACAAACACAAAGCCGCCATGCCGCCACGGCTCCCGTCACATTGATGCATTCTTGGCAGCGACTCGGACACTAAGCAACACGCAATCGACTGTAAGTACCTCCTGCGGCTTCGTTCTGCCAACTCCGATTCACCTGAAGCTCCTCGAAGATGAATGTACGTAGTTTAGGTTTGTTAATACAACTACGAGACATTTTCTGCCACTTGCTCGACATCTTTCAGGTAGATCTGCAAAAACCTACAGGAAGCACCTGTTTTATGTGTCACCAGTTACTCAGAGGTGCGGTTAGCTGGTGTCAGAGTAAACGCAGAATTCTTCAAGCCCAATAAGATTTTTACCAATCAATCAATCAATCAATCAAAATGTACCCCTATAGCTCATATTCACAAAACTCAATTCATCTCATAGATCTTAACAAGGTCCTCTGTCCTGAACCCTCAACAAGAGTAAAACTACAAAAAAAACTTTATTAACAGGGGAAAAAAGTTACAAACCTCAGATGAATGGAGGAGTTATTGTCAGTTATGGTAGAATATGTGAGTTGACGTATATTGTTTATCAAGCACTCTTGTAATCAGGATCCACCTCCACGGTACGGCCATCATTTCCTTTTTTTTTTAAACTTTAATTTAGGGTTTCATTTCTCGGGTACATCTGGGGTCAGTAGGGTCAGTTATAACAGAGGAGGGGGAGGGGGGGGGGGGGGGGGGTTGGGCGTAACATGCAGCAAACGTCCCTGGATTCAAGCCAGGGACGTTACACTGCACAGTTGGCACTTTAACCCTTCAGCCACCAGGGCAGGCCAACCACGAGATGACACCGGCCTCTCTCTCCCCCCCCCCGAAGCCCGTTGATGCTTTCTACGTCAATAACACGTGATTTTTTTATCCTAAGATATTTCTTTCTTTCAGTTTTGCATCAATCACTTCGAATTATTTGGACATTTTCCAACTGTGCTCTTTTTTTCCGACAGTATTCGTGGTCTCACTCACTCACTGACAGTTTTCTTGGGGTCAATGCAACAGCTACAGTATCCGTGACAATATCTTTAGTACTGCTTGTACTACTGCTTTTTTCCTTCCTCTTCTTTTTGACCTTTCTCAGTTTGACAGCCCGCAGAGCAGAACAAGACACCTCAAACTGTGAAAGATAAGGACTCAAACACATATACACGTGTGCATATAAATATAAACTAAGACATTTACACGTGTGTGCAAACACTTTCATGCAGCCTCGCGGTGTGCCAGGAAGTAGCTCTTTCAGGTCCAAGCCAAAGAGGAAGTGTTCACACCTTTGACCACCTTAGTCTGAACATAAAAAGATGAACTTTTAACCTGGAAATTGGCTCCAATCTCCTTTTTTACATCAAACCATGCATAACTAGAAGGGCACTTGGAGAGCGTATATGCCTCCGACCAAAGCTGATCGGTAAAGCCGTTTTCAGACATGACCTCCGAGAATTGGCTACGGAGTTTACCCAGAGTTTCCTTTCACTCATGCACAACACAGCAGGGAGGTTTTCTGCACAGACGCGTTCCCAACACAGAAACAAATCCTCCTCATTATTCAGATGAGAGGTGGAGCAGCCGGGTGCAGCAGACAGAGACAGGAAGTGACATAGTAACTCTGCCGCGGAGGTCACGTGATCATGTTTACATCGGACATCCCGACACCATCGCCAGCTCCTATCGCCACAAACTCTCTTGACGCATTCTTTTTTCTACATGTGTGTCACCGCTTTTTCACCTGGAGATATTTGTTCAATAGTTTTTGCACGATCCTGCTACAGACAATTTACGATGAAAACATACCTCACTGTCAGAAGTAATGAGTTTCCATGACAGCGTTAGCAGAGCATGGAACTTAGCGAGCTAACGGGAAACGTCAACACTCCCTGGGCCTGTTGGGATCCTGCTACTTTAAGAACTCTTACGTTTGGGAGGAAACTGTGAAACAGACAGAAAGTTCATTCAAATCAAAGAGATCTATTTCTGCATCACCGTGCCGATGGGGTTTTCAGCTGAATTCAGTAAACACCAGGGGCCAGATACACAATCTGTATTAACCATCTCACACTGTTTCACACACATAAACATGTATTGATGAGACTAGACAGGGAGTCCCCAGCCCTGCTAGCAGCTGTGTGAGGCTGCACCGAGACTACACTGGTCTCCACTCCTGTTTAATGAAGCTAAACTATCCCGGGTAAAGTCGCGGTATCAAGGTCCCGCCCATACGCAGGCTAGAGCAATCCCAAGTTAGTCTCAGCTGTCAATCATGACATGTCTAATAACTAATGAAATCCAAAGTAACCGGGACAATTAACACTGGAACATGCATCAGTGTGATAACAGTTTATGACCTGTACTGCAGCCTTTGGGCTAAACGCAAACATCAAGATGCTAACATGCGTTTAGTGGGATTCCATGCTACAATTAGCAAATTAGCTAATTCTGACGATGGGATTTTCTCATTGGTTTTGCAGCCGAATCATAAATAGCTGCATTGGGACAAACTTTCAATTTGACCTGTGTAACATTGTCACTGTCAAAATGTTGTATTGTGAAAACTTGGTGACAACGTCCCCGAGTTTTAGTCCAGTTCGCTGCATGTTTCCAGCTGCAGCTAATCACGCTTGACATTGACCACATTCCACAAACTAAGAACTCTGGCTTCGCTTTTACTTGAACTAAAACATAATCATTTCTTTATTTCTCGTGTGACAATCCATGTGTGCTTTGTAATGCTTGTGGTATTGATGCTTGTCAGTAACGAGCTTTCCATCGAGGACACGTGTGTGTGTTTGTTCACCCTGGTTGTGACCGGTTCGCCAGAGGGGACAACCTTGAATGTTTTATGATATTGTCTTTTATTGCAGAGAAAATCAATTAGTGTCATGAGAGGTTTGATTGAGTCACAGAGACCGGAAGCCCCCCCCCCATCATGTAAAAGCAATTCGCTTAGTGTGTCGCCGCCGTGACCCCAGAGTGGTGGAAAACCATGAGATGTAGTCATGAGCACATTTCATACATCTAACACTATCTAGAGGCACAAAGGGTTTCGCACCGTGGTTAGTTTCCGTATCCTCGGGGTCCATTCAAGTCCGGATTCTCAGCCTGATTGGTTTCAGGTCATTATTTTTTCAATGTGACAATGGTCAATTTCACATCTCATTCAAGTGGAGCCTGAGACGTCGGCCACACATTCGTTCAAGCAACGGGGGAAAGCAACAAGCCTGTGAGAGTTTTACACGCTCTTGTTGAATGAATGGACATGAATGACAAGGAGATCTGCCTGCAGGCCACACACACACACACACACACACACACACACACACACACACACACACACACACACACACACACACACACACACACACACACACACACACACACACACACACACCACTTCTCCATTCAGTTTGCCAAAAACCTGCTCATTCATGACTCTGCAACAGGATGAACGGGAGAAAGAGGAAGAGGCCTCCATCACCCCAACCACCCGCTCTCACTTCCTCTTTCTGCTCTAAAATAGCAAGTATAGGATGTTCTGGACGATTCATGTCGCAAGTGTTGAGAACGTGTTGCGAGCAGACAGTACGTCTCTGTCTGTGAGAACATGCTGCACAAAAAGAAATAACTCTTCATGTCAGTGGGGAGGTGTGAAGAGCAGTTGACAGGCAAAAATGAGCAGATGAACGAGATAAGTTTTTTTTAAGTGAGGTAACATCACCGTGCTGTAGTTCTGGTTGTTGTTGCTACCAGTGCAGTGACCTGCCTGTTTGGAATGGGCTGTTTACTTGGTCTCTGGTGACGCTGGTTTCAGTTTAGCCTCTGCGAAACAGCCAGTATGAACTGATTACCTTTTTTCTTCTTGTGAAGGTGACGTCTCTGGAACGCCATCAAGGAATCCATTCACATTTGGCACAAACATTCACTCGGACTCAAGGATTCATTCACCGGATTTTGGTGCTTGGAGGTCAAAGGTCAAGGTCACAATGACCCCATGTTACTGTGTTTCAGCTGGTAACAGCGACCCTCACATGAAAAAAGTGTGTAGAAATGTGAAAACAGAAACTGCACTGGTTGGCAAACAACCACAGTGCGGTAATTCTAGTTCTTTCTGAAACTGTAGAAGTGACCTGCAGTAACTGAGCTGCTGCTGGAGTCAGTCCACAGAACCTGAAGCTGCTGCTGCTGCTGCACAAAGAGCGGTTCACCCGTTCATTTAAAGGTCAACGATGCTCAGCTCGGTGCGCAAAACAAAGTTGTTGTTGTTCAGAGAGCAATGTTGTCGTGCTCAAGAACATTACCTGCGTTGATGAATCCTCCGCTTCTGCAGGGCGCTGGTTGCTTGTTTATCTCCTACATGTATGGCTCCGGTTTTCTATTCGTGGGACTTTTGCATTATATTAGTATTTATCAGTTTTGCAGGAGAAACTCAGCATGGAGAACAACACTTTCATTCCCTCATACAGCCCCTCTGGATACGTGCATGTCTGAAAGTGAAAAAAATACAAACTTCATTTTGCTTTTTAATAATTTTTCACTTCTTTTCAAACAAACGCAAAACATTAATTCTCCTGAGTTATTTAGCTTCACAGAGGTGTGTAGTGTTACCAGGCAGTCCGGCCGAGTACAGCGCCGCAAAGAGAAAATAGTACCAGGAGCTACATTTATAAGGACACGTTGTCCCAGTTACATTTGAGACGATGCAATAGGATCTATAAAGGAGAGTTTCAGTAACAGATCCCTGAAGACGCATCAGATGCCAAATCACTGGACAGAGTGAGGACTTCACAACTCTGGAAAGTTATCACGGTGAGAATAATTTGATCCCTAATGATGTCGTGGGGGCGAGTTGTAGAAACACCAGCTTTACGTTACCGGGAATGTGCACAAGTTCATAAAAGACACAGCTTGGCAGTGTAGTGGGACCACAGCTGCTCGGAGCTTGGACGTCCTCCCTTTCCCCTTTGCACTAATTTCATCACCACACTTCCATCTGAACTAAATAAGGACGTTAAGTTGAATCTTAATTCATGTACAGCAGCTATATTTTATTTTACAAATCACCATAAAGCAGAATTGCAGCTAAAATCGTACTTTTTAAAACATCTACCTAATAATTCCAGACTTGCACATTTCGAGAACCGTTCAACTTATCGGTTTCACACTTAGCGTGTGTATTGAAACAGGCTGAAGGAAGTGCAGTGTGGATTTTGCTGCAGTTCAGACACGCACTCTGAACAAACAGGTGACCGGCGCTGTGGCGAAGCGGTGGTTTGGACTCGTGGTCGATAAATAACACAATGTTCCCGCAACTTTTTTTTGAAAATGAAGCTTTGACATTTAAATCTCCTCGTGGTTGCGACTTTCTAAAAACCTTTTGAGAGAATCACCCTCATGCCATTTCACGCTCCTATTTTGAAGGGCTACAGCAGCTGACACGGGACTGAAGCCAGCAGCGAGGGTTGGACCGCCACCGGATCAGAGTGAGCGGCCTCTGCCCACTGAGTCACCGGCCGGCCCCACTTATGGTACAGTCATTCAGTTACACTGCGGCTATTGTCACGCTGCCAATATTGTACACAGACATAAACAAAACACACTGTCCTATTGAGCTGCAGTTAATCCCCTGCAGGCCTCGGCCACAGATGCTCCTTTGTGTGATCGAACACTCGCACAGCCCTGCAGGGACATTTTTTTCTGTGCCTCTCATCATCACATGTCTGTCTTTCCGGTCGGTTATTATATTATTTTCGGGGACAGAAGCTACATGAGGTTTTAATGCCACTTTGCTTGCGTTTCGTTTTGGGGGACATTCTGTCTCTGGATTCATTCATTCGATTCTCGAGTGGATACTCGATTGAACAGATTGAAGCTGAGCAATTCCGGTATTTTCGACATTCTCTGCGGGCCACTCTTAAATAATTAACACGAGGCGTCTGATGTCAGATGGTAGTGATGACGATGCCACTGCCAGTCATGTACATGATGAGGCAGTTCCATAATGATCCACTAGAGAGCTTCATTACATGTGTGCAGACTTTCATTGACCCGCTTTCTCCCTATTCATTGACCCGCTTTCTCCCTATAATATCTCCCTATTTAATAAGCAGCGTCATTTTTTTTATGACTCTAAACATTCACACAGAGAGTGAGGCCAGTTTGCAGGTTATGTAATCGCTCGGTGGCTGAACACTGTGTAACTCTGTACAGTGGAAACTCTCCGTGACTTCTTCATAGAGACTTTCTCAACACCTCCAACTGAATTCCAGTGTGGCTGCGCTCGGTAGATGTGAAGCTGCTTCCTGCTTCACCTTTGACCTGCTGTGTTTACTGTAGTTTTAGGAATATGCTTAGACACAGTGGGTATTGTTCTTCTCAACAAGTGGTTTAGAACACTGGATTAAACGTCACTGGTTAGAAACCAATCTCACTGTTGAGATAAGTGCTTGATGTGGATTCTGCTCAGAGGCTCCGTCTCTTTGAGTCCATGAATCCTCAGAACTCAACTCGGAAGCTGGCGGGTCAGAGGTTTTCATAACTGATCGACTCGTGGACTCAACCGTGTAAGTGAGGAGAAATTTTACACGACCACAAATGTTTTTTTAGACACTCACACATCCTCTCAACTCCAAACATGATGAAGACGTTTTCTTGGACGAGAAAGAAACACAAACAAATTATTTTACACATGCTGTGAATTCCTCCTGTCAGACAACACAGCACCCGCAAAACCTTTTTCATGAATGACTGACATGCACCAGTTGAGCCAATAACACGGCGGGGGGTTTAAGAGGCTCTCCAGTATCTGAAGTATGTGTGTGTGTAAATATCTCAACCAGAACAGTGAAGCTGTAAGCAGCCAGCTTCCAGGAATCATGTGACGCAGCAGTTAACCGATAGCTCGACAGCAGAAACTGCAGGAATCACTCAGAGGTGGTCACACACTGAAGAGTATGAACAAACACATCAACAGAATAAAACCTGGAGGCTGCCGGGCACGATGTAAGTTCTACTGACCGATTGCTCGGTTAACCACCAAACACCTGATCTGAAGTCAGCAGTGTTTCAATGTTATTAACTCCCAGATTCCTGACTCTTTCACCGGAAGCAAGGGCAACGTCATCTAGAGCAGCTACATCATTAGATAATGCATCTCTGAGGTGTTCGAGTATTAGAACGTCTGTTTTATCTGAGTTCAGTGGGTCCTGATAATGTTTCCTAGTGGACACATAGATAATGTGAATAAAATTGGGCCGAGCACAGAACCTGCGGAACACCGTGGTTAACTTTGGTGTGCACAGATAAAAACTTGAAACTTGGCTACGGATGATGGAGCGAAGATTTACAGTCCCCGCCTTGTGGCTCCATTGGAGGGGGACACCACTGACTGACATGGAGGGGGACACCACCCAGCATGGGGCCTCTTCATATCAAGGGCTCGGGCCAAGGGAGAGGAATTGGAACAGGCCCATGTTCTGCCTGTGCACTTTCACTTTGTGCACAAGATCAGTTTCCTCACTTCTGGCGATAAGGCCAAGGCTGATGTGGATGTGCTGTAAACAAAAACCTGATCTATGTACCTGTTGTTGTGAACGAGTCGGAACCGGACAATCTCCCGCTACGTTCAAAACTGCAAACTCAAAACAGATTCAGAGAATTTCAAGAACCCTTTTGAACCATGAGCATAGTTTTTTTTTCTCCCGTTAAACCAGTGACAGTGGATTTTGACCCCCCCTAAATGCACTTAGGATGTTTGAATGGAGCCGTAAAGCTCCTCCAGCAAACCCAAGAAGCTGTAATATTGATTACAACCCAAGATATGAATCGCGTCTAGTCCTGTGTGACCTTATGACGTGGACCGTGACACAAAGTTTGTTCTGAAGGGGACACTAGAGAAAAGGTCATGGGGGTAATTAAAATAATATGAGTTAAATCCATGGGGGGGCAATATCTCCACCGTAAATGTAGCTGTTGAGATATCGTTGCCTTGATCGAGGTTGGATCATCGGCTGGGAAACGTAGGCCCGGAGGCTGCTTTATGGTAATTTCATTAAAAGCACATCTATACAGAATGAAATCATGTTCTCCTTTATATTTCCTTCCAGTTGCTATGGACATGAAAGTGGAGCAAGCACCAAGGAACAGTAAAGATCGTCTACGATACCGAACATCCGGGTCTCAGGTCCCGTTCGGATGTAATGTCATCATCCGTCTCTGGTGATCAGGACACGAGTGCTCTGACAACGTCACAACTGGAATCAGATTGTGTCGTCACACGTGTTTCATGACCTGTGATTGGCTCTCGCTTTCCCTCTCTGCTCTGAATGCAGAAAAACAACAAGTTCCTAATTTCTGTTTTGCAAAGACCAAAGGCTCAAATGGCCACGTGCACCCCCCCCCCGACCACGTCCGAATCAGATCCCAAATGCATCTTCACACTGGTTTTTCTTCGAGCCGTCAGCTTGAGATCAGATGGACGATGACACCAGGTCTGAGCAAGATGCATGTTTGACATCCCTCCTCAGGCGTCTCGACACCCGCTCACACATGACTCATGTGACATGTAAATACAAAGGAGACACGTTGGTCAAAGGTTCACATTTGACCTCATCGCCTCTAAAAGGCGTTAACGACCCCACAAGAGGTCAAATGTCTGACCCTGGACCAGTCAGTCGGAACTGAAGAGGCCTTTCAGATGAAAGGTGGAATGACCTTGAGAGACCAGCTGCCTTTGGGTCGAAAATAAACACGAACAGAATGTGCAAGATGGATTTTTAGATAGTGAACCGTAACCTGATCGTTTTGGCCCCGGGATATTTATTGAAAGCTTTTCTTTATATTGATTTAATCGTAGGTTGTTTTCATCCATTGCAAACAAAGCGGTTGATTGTGTTTGTCTGACCTGACAGTGCCTGTAGGAGGGAGCCTGGTTTCGGGAAGTGTTGTGGAGTCGAGATCACCACGAAGCATCGATAATGGTCTTCAAAGCTGCGGATCGTCCGTGGGCGGCTCTGTTACGTGAGGAGGATCTGTTGTGAGATGCAGGACTTTGACTCTGCATCTTCGGGTTCATAGTTTTTACCTCCACCGAGGAAGTTACGTCTGTTTCTTTGTGAGCAAGATTACATCAACACAACAAAGCAACTTAACGGATTCCCACAAACCCAGATCGGTCGGATCACGGGATTATGAGATGTTATTTCATGGACCTTGATGAAAACATCTGGCATGTTTAGGACTGATTCAATTTCAATATTGATAAAAGTCTCCTGACTTGTGTTTCAGGTCTTTCTAAAAATGTAATAAGAGCCCTTTCATAACCCGAACAATATATGCGTAGAGATTGAACCGCCGGACCGTCTGTTAGTTGACGACCCGCTCTACCTCATTTCTGTTTGCGTCTGAACATTGTTGTTTTTAAAAATGATATTCTGCATGTTTGCCTTTCAAAGGGTTTTGAGTTTCTTACCCTCCGAAGGTTCATCACCATGTTAGTCACCTTTTGGCAGAGACGTTCATCAGAAACAAGTCTTTTATTTTTGTCAATAAAAAAGTATTTTAGCTTTTACAGCATTTTGTTCTGTTACGGGGCTGCATGCAAAACACAACGTTGGCTCGAAGCTCAGGCTGTAAAACTCGGGAATCGTCCAGTAAAAAAGTTGATCTGGGCTCAAACAGAACAACAACACAATCCACCGTCATTCAGTGCTGCTGGCGTAACTTCCCAGAGCTGTAAAGTCCGGTCTCCCTGAATCATGAACCGCTGCAGTGTTGTGGTGTCTGAGGCTTCTCGCCCTGACGAGGGAAGTTTCTGCATTTAGTTCTTTTCTTGCTGTTTTTAGCCTGAATGTTGCTAAGATTAGTTCAGTCTTTAGTTTTGCTGCTGCATTCAGACGAGCATATTCCTTTATACGCGTTATGGCAGTAGGTTCTGTTCAGGTTCAGACGTGACCTGAGGATAAAGGGCAGCGTTTACACAGAGTTTCCCTTTCACACAAGCACAACACAGCAGATTGATCCCTTTGTTTACACCGGCTGCCAGGACACGTTATATTTCACCAATATGAGAAAAAGAGTTTCAGAAACAAATTACTCACCGTCCAAAGTAAAACAAACGTAACGATAAACCGTGAACAAAGGAACTTTCAAATAAACCAGAGGTCCCGCGGAGGCTCGGCTGCAGGTGAGGGTTCAACCAGGAAACATACGGAAAACAGAACGACACACAAACACGATGTTTACTGTTGGAATCGTGTTGGTTAGGTTTGTTCACTTGTTGTTTAAAGCATCTGCAGAGGCAACATGATGATGATCATAACTTTATACACCGGTAAATATCGCTGACATGTGAACATGCAGTATTTACATATTGAGCACACATAATCCGCAGTTTTACATTTGGTTCCGTCCAACAAATCCAAGTTCTTTATTCCCTGAATGTTCCACATTCTTCAGTAGCTTGTCTCTGCTTGTGTCTGTGGGTCGGTGCTGAGTGAACGGTGGGTTCATCAGAGCGTGACTTTCTCCGGCAGCTGGAAACAAACAGACCAGACTGTAAATGTGATTTAAATCCAAGACTACGAACTTAAATTCCTCCGTAGAGCCGAGGGGAACTTCTGAGTTGGGTGATCAACTTGGACGTTAGTTGCCACGAGTCATATTTTGCGTTCATCAGTTGATGAGTTATTATAAAATCACTGGAGCTTCGAAGCTGCCGTGTTTGAAATCGACAGAAAACCCACTCGATTATTTATTCATTTAGAATTTATATTATTGAATAACCTGGGAGATGCTATAATCAGATCTTTATTTGATATTGGATGCTAACCTGGATGATATTGAGTGGATGTTCTGCAGCAGTACACAGGTCAACTTTCAGCCAATGAGAAGCCGCACAGACGTGTAGTGAACCAATCAGACGGGCAGCTGGATGAACAGAAACAGCACTTTGGCTGCAGACCATCTCACATGTGAACTACATGTGGCGACACAGGCAGAACATTGTCTGAGGCCAACCACCCTCTCTGGAGCTGGGAGCGTCTTGACTTTCACAGAGTTCCCTGAAACTAGAAGTGTGGAACATTCTAGGAACTTCAGGAACGGACCAGGAGGAGGAGGAGGAGGAGGAGGAGGAGGAGCGGTGGAAACAGGGCGGGAGATAGCGGGGTTAGTGCGGTGGAGTGGTGTTACCAGAGGACTTTATTTTTAGGACCAGAAAAAGACAGAGCGAGGGAAGTGCGGAGACAAATAGTTTTATGTGGATCAAACGGGGATATTGATAGTTTCTGGTTCAGTTCTCGACAAAAACACGGAGAGAAAGTCGGAGCTTCGTTCGAGCTGCAACACAATCTGGTTTAATCCAGTCTGTCCAACACAGTGAAGACACAGAGACAGAGAGCTTCACAGAGAGAGGACGGTCTCTGAAGACCTGATGAAGAGAGTGATGAAGAGGGACTGGATCTGTGACTCCGGCCTGAACCTGCAGAGCCTCAGAGTAGAATTTAACTTAAAGTAAAAATACATTTTAAAGTAAATAATTGAGTGAACACGCAGGCAGCACCGTCCCATGTTCACCAGAGCCACAAGAGAGGGCAGGTGTTATACAGATGTCTACTGTAAAAACGTCATGGATGTTTTGATAAACAAGAAGGTTCTGGTTTTGAACCCAGCGGCCTCTGTGCGGCGTTTCCACGTTCTCTCACAGCTGCAGGTATTCCAGCTTCCTCCCAACATGGTTAACTGGTGACTGCATTGAGCGTAGGGGTCAATATGAGGTCACTGGATGATCAGTGAAGATCCAGATCAGAAAAGGTTCGGAGCCAAGGTGAGAGTCGATTGTTGGTCAAGTCCTGAACAGACGATGAATCTACAGCTGCTTTCAGACACTTCACTGAACTCCTGACATTTTAGAAGAATGAACACGTCACCTCCTCCGCCTGCTTGATGTACCAGCAACACCTCCTCCGCCTGGGAAGATCAAAAGTGATGCGTTTCAATACTTAACACGTTTTAATGTGGACGTAGCACGAGACCAGCTCATCGTCGACTGGCCGTTCAGAACAACATCAAACATCTCATCTCACCAACTGGTTTCCTTTAGTTTAACCCGACTCTGAGTTCATACTCTGGTCATTAAACATTTAGATTTATATTATTTTTTGTGTTCAACTGATTATGATTCCACTCAGACCACTTGATCAGGCTCAGGTGGTAACTGCTGCAGAAAACCATCAATCTCAGATTTGGATAAGGACGCTGTGTGTTCTAGTTTCCTGAGTTTCACTTGCTGCGTAAATATCTTGAAAATTGCTCTATGAATAAAATGTATTGTTGCTGTTATTATAAGACTGAGGCCCTTATACACAGGAGGCTCCAGGTCTCCCTCAGTGTGTGGTCGAGGGTTGTACATCGCTTTGTGTGAAATGCATCATTTCCTATTTATTATTGTGACCACACTGTTTCCACAGGGATGTTGGACTCGACCAACGTCCCTGTGACACCGTCCGTGCGTCCACTGGTTTGAATGTGAGTCTGCTTTTGTCAGTGGAGGAGAGTTCAAACCATGTCTTACATCAGCTGATACCAATAAAGAACAAGAACAACTCTCGCTCTCTCTCACACACACACACACACACACACACACACACACACACACACCGGCAGTATGAAGGGAACATACTGTAGTCGTCGGACATGTTTAGATGCTCATCTCTCCTCGCCATATTTGGCAGCGGCTCGGTGTGACACACTCACTCACTCACATTCCCCTGCTGCTCCCGACCGGGACTCAACCCAGGAACCTGACGACCCTCCTCCTCCTCCTCCTCCTGCTGCTGCAGGTTCACTGGGGATCTTCTGAGAAAAGCAGCAACACTCTTCTTGGACAGCTGGTTGACGGTTGTTCTTTTTTTTTCTTTCGTCGCAGCCAACGTGACAAAGTGTTCGCAGAGTGACACTGAGCCTGAACTGTGTTTGGCTGCCGAGTCTATTTATGAGGTTGGATCTCAACCTGCTGTACGTCACACGTGAGGAGGAACGTCGCATCCTGGAGGGGAAACGTGTGAATGTGTAGGAAGGATGGAACGAAACAAATCTTCAGATGTTATTACAACGGGGGGTTTGACATTTTGGAGTTTGTTGCCACTAACCGAGCCAGAAGCACGAAGTGCTTTCAAACACGGAGGATTGAGATGTAACAACAACGTACAGCACATTGTCCCAGAGATCCCGTCCGCTCCTTCACTTCTGACCATGTGTTCCAGCGCCTGGCGGCCGGTCCCGCAGCAGCAGGCCCTGCCCACACTGCTGCCGTGGCGGGCCTCTGTCTGCGCGTGGGCCGGCCCGAGAATAAACTCACTACTATGTCATCACAGAGAACTGGATCTGTGCTGTGCAGCTGGGCGGGTCAGGTCGGAGGAACTCTACACTCGCTCTATTTCAGGCAGGAATGTGTTGGCTGCCTCGGCACTTTGGAGACTAAAAAAAAAAAACGATATGTCAGGGTTCGTCACAGATTCTGCACCTGACTCTGCTCTCTAGATATCCACTGAGATACCCCCCCCCCCCCCCCCTCCCCCCCAGCTCACACACAGTCATCACTTTTTAACAGGTCACATCAATGGATTTGTACTAGCAACTCAAAATATCACATTTACTTCCAAAGACATAAATTCAGTTGCACAAACTTAAAACTGCACATTGACTGAGCCCATAGTAGTTTGACCTATTTAACAAGATCACAAGTATTTCTTTAATCGTGTTAAGAGTTAAGATAAATAACGACTTAATAAATTAACCATTCATGTGGAAAACCTACATATACAGCAGGCCACACACACACACACACACACACACACACACACACACACACACACACACACACACACACACACACACGTTTAAATATGCAGAGTAAACAGTGTGTGTCTCAGAGAACATGACGCCAGCTGGACTACAGCAGCTTCACTGTTCAACCCTCTCACAGAACATGTTAAACATCGTGGAAACATCGTGATCTTTGTTTAATACAGAAAACGTTTGCATTGATATGAAGCACGAGGTCTAACGTGATTATTAACCACAGCGGCCGAGACTCGGGCGTCTCGGCCGCCGGACGCTCTCCGTCTCCGCCGACCTGTTTGACCTCCCTCTTCGTCGAGAGCTTCATCCAGCTTGTTGCGTACAATATGTTTTTTTATTTGCTTCCATGGTATTTACAGCAGGAAACCACAGAGGCCGTAAACTGACACACTCCGAGCCCCGACGCTGAAGTGACTCTTTGAGCCTGCGAGGCTTGTGAGTGCAGCTTTTACTCAAACATTTAAACTCACATCTGCACCCACAGCCCAGGGTCTGGTGGCGAAGGATGGACTCAGCCTGCTCCCTGCTGCTGGAGACGGACTTACACTGAGCTCTCCAAACACACACACACACACACACACACACACACACACACACACACACACACACACACACACACACACACACACACACACACACACACAGAGGCAGGCTGATCCAGCTGACGTGGCGTCCACACGTGGAGTAATGTGTGGAGAAGAGGAAAAGGGAAAAAAAACGCCGGGGAAAGTTTCAGCTGGATTTAAAGGGGAGGTCCACCTTTAAAGTTCTCTGAAGATTCCCACAGGCTGCACAGGGTCATTGAGTGCACACACGTTATTTCAATACAGGAACCTGGAAGCGTCGAGACACAGGCACATGCATGCAGAATCTGGATGAACGAGTATTTACATGTTGGTTTTTTTTCTGTCTTGAAAACAATAAACTTCTTATTGACCCAAAAACCTAATTTTTGTTATGTTTTGCAAGTTGTTTTTTGTTAAATAACTGAGATGGATTTGTGTCTCTGCTCCTGAGATGAGAGATGAATGGAACTTGTGAGTCTGGGTCCTGGAGCAGTGAAGTCCCCACGTCTCTGTGGGAGAGATGCAGCCTCTGTCCATTCAATCTTCTATATTACTTGAATTGCCTGACGCCTCACTTATATGCATTTTAATTATTACACAATTTCAATCAGAGGTTGCTTGTGACACAATTTTCTGATCCGAACCCGACCGAGTCCAAGAGAAAACGAGCAGCGCCCGACAGGCTTTCAGTTGTTTTTTTATGTGTGAACAAGACCCAAGCCTGATGTGCAGAGGAAATAAAGAGTAGATGAACAAATCGTGACCCTCGTCCAAAACGTTTATCAGAATCAGACACGACCGGTCCTGACGGGCTCGGGTCAGGTATCAGTGTAGTGAAGAAGCCTCTGACTTGCTTCCCTTTGTTTTCTGAATGAGCCGTTTGAAAGAATCACGTTCAGGTTTGTGTTTTGAGTCTTTGAGTTTTACTGATCGTGTTCAGGAACATCAGCAGCAGACGCAGACGCTCGACTCACAAAGTTTGATCACAAGGAGGTGAAAGGGGATTTAGACACACGTGCGTATCTGGGACTTCTCTCTGGAAACACCCCAAAGTGCAACGAGTGTCAGGAGACCGACCACAGACTGACCACAGGCTGACCACAGACAGACAGACACACAGACAGACTGAATCACATCCACTGAAACTTACATAATATTAAATTTTTTATTACCCATAAAAAACGAACTTCCCTCCTGAGCTCCGGTTGCTGGACTGAGTCACGTCAGACACAACAAGACAAGAGAGGAGCAGGAGGAACGTGGAGTGAATCAGGAGCGATTCCTCGTCTGTAAATATAAAACCACATGTTACCAAACACACGTCTGCAGGAACTGAATCGATTGTTTGTATTTGTCTCTTTCACGTTACACATATTAGTTTATATATTATTTTTATACTGAAACAGGTATCGTAAGAAAAGGTCACACGACGGACAAGCGGCTTGTTTATTGAGCAGTTTTGGGTGACTTGTTCAAAACAAGCCTTTGTGAGTGAATCTAAAAACTATAATTTGGTAAAACATTCTCTACGTTGTGTCTGAAACTTGCGGGTGTTGCACTTCCTTAACAACGACCAGTGTTCCCGTGAGGAATTATGTAGAAAACGATCTCATCTCCTCTCATTCTATTTATATTTTATCGTACAACACTCTGGTGGGTTTCATAAATAAACTTGATTCGATTTTGATTTGAAAAACCAGAGGTTTCGACGCCTGTTGTTGTGTTTGACTCGTCAATTCCTGATTTCCTTCATTTCAGGCGACCACTGGCTGTGAGATCCAGGACGACCTCGACGCAGCTCAGGCAGATGAAGGCTGATACGTAGAGAGATACTTCATCGGCCCTGAGGGAAGTTTAGGCTTCTACCAGCTCATTAAACAGTCAAACACAAGAGCAGTAGAATAATAAAAAGTCCAAAACGAGTCAGGAAGGAGAAGTGTGACGAGGAAAGCACAGAAACATGAGATGAGCAACGACATGAGAGACTTCCACATGTAAACAGACGGACGGACGGACGGACACAGGAGGGACACGCGGACTAAATACTGTGGGAGACAGCGAGACTCAGGTGAGACACATTGTGATGCAGGTGAAGGTGATCGAGGAAGCAGGACAAAGGAGGAAGTGAAGTGACCTCAAACCAGAAGTGAGTTTCAAAATACAGAAAAAAGGAAACAACACACAGAGAGTAACACAAACTGGTGCAGGGACACAAACGGAACTTAATGATTAATTAAACACAGAATGCGAATCCAGAAACACAAATACACAAAAGCAAAGTCCAAACGAAAAAATTCGTAACATTTAAATTGAAAGTCCAGAGATGCTGGAAGTCCCCGTCTGCGTCTGGTGACCTCACTTCCCTACGTGCAAACAAACACTTCATTATTCCTGTTCACAATGTTCAGCTCCTTCACATGTGGCCCAGACCACCTCAGAATCTGGTTC
>CM031672.1:26994556-27027056 GCA_006182925.3 Reinhardtius hippoglossoides
TACGCCCACTCGACCATCAAGTATCAATTCAATAATTAACGACCTGAAATGACATAAACCATCTTTGAGAAAACTTATTTGATGTGTACTATAATATAGAGCCTGCACTGCAGCCAGCCACCAGGAGGCGATGGAGACTTCAGTGTTGGGTCGGAGGTCAAACAGGAGCCGCATGATATAAACACGTATCCATGACAACGGGAGGAAAAGGAGACGCGTCATCCATCATCATCTTCATCATCATCATCATCATCATCATCATCATCCAATCAATCCTCTGAACAGATTGATGCTTATTTTCTAACAGTTGTTCACAATTAAAACATATATTTGTTTCATAATAACTTCACCTGCTTTTCTATAAATTGTATTTAACATAAGGAAATAATGATTGTCAGATTAAAATAAATAAAAAGGAAGATCACAGATGAAGCTGGTGAATTCAACATTTATTTTCCATCATTTTAAAAACGATTATGAGGACAATCAGAATATAAATACATTTCTCTCTCTCACACAGACACACACACACACAGCACACACACACACACACACACAACCCCTGCCCCTGATTTAGATGTTAAAAGGCGCAACAACCAACCAACAACTGAATTTTCAGGTATTTTCATGATCAATCTGCTTCATCAGCAGCTTATTCAACACACAGAAGAGATTTTTTTTAAATCATCAGTTTCTTTTTACAGTCGAAACATCATAACTCATAACCTCCGCTGACCTTCACACGACCTTCAGACTCCGTCACAGAGAACTACGTCTAGAGTCATGACACAAAGTGAGAATCATCGAAACCATATTAGAAAATAATGTTGTTCCAGTTTTTCGTAAAAGTCTGAATTTCTTAACTTTCTTTTGAGATTTTACACATTAAGAAATAAGTTCATTTTTTAAGACTTAATATAGAATTAATATACATAATTACTGGGACGAAATCATGTGATGACAGTGAGGATTATTGAGGTCCAGTTCAATTGAAGACTTTCGATCTCACAGATCGGAAACGGGGGGGGCGAACACTCACCACGGCTACGATCATGTATTAGCGATCGGGCCCGAACGTTGAACTGCGTCGTGGTTCGATCGTGTCTCGTAGCTCGAGCTGCGTACGACTGACTTATACGTCATTAAAAACGTGAGTTTATCTCCAAGATTCAACAGGAAACTTTTACAATATGAAGAATCCTGAACAGAGTTTAGTGGATTTAGTGGACACAGCTGCAGCTCTTCTGGTTGAGGGAGCAGGGGATCATGGGTAATATCCAGCGTTCAGTTGTGTTCCAGTTTGAGTTTTGTCTACACTTGAAAACCATTTAATCATACATGAAGCCCGACAGTTAACCACCCACGTGTGCCTGCAGAGGGCGCTGTTGGTCAGTAATAGTAACATAGTGCTGCTTTAATAAGCCACAACACGTGAAAGCACCAAACTCCCCCCCCCCCCCCCCCCCAGCTGTCGATCTAACACTCGTCCAAAAATAAACACGAGGTGAAGATCAAACTGGCAGAAGCATCTGGATCTCACATGTTCGGGATCGAGCCGACGTTTGCTTCCTGTGGTCTGAAGCTTCCTGCTGCTTCCCTGTCATTTACTGGAGATGTGGATCAGAGGCAACACGTTTGAAGGGATGGTCACGACGTTCAAACATCCGCCGACACAACGAGGAGACGACGAACACAGAGAAGTGTTTGTTTCACAGATCAGATTGTTCCTATGATCATATGAAGAGTTTGTGTCAGATCATGTTTTGGAGAAGTCGTGAGAGGGATCAGGTTGTGAGGCGACAACAGAACGTGAAGAAGAGTCTCAGGAAGCCACAGGGAGTCGTCTCTGGCCGAAGCTTCTTCTTCATATTTTCAAGTAATAACGTTGGTGGACAAAAGACATTTAACCCCATTTATGAAAATTTGGGGTTGTAAAATAACCTGCTTCAGATCAATATTTCATTTATCGAGTCTCTCTTAAAGCCACTATGTAGGATTTGAAAAATCCAGGACTCTGGCGACACCTAGAGGAAGATTGAAAAAGACAACATGGCAGACGAGATTTTAAAAATGGCTTAAAATCTTTAAATAATTAGATTTTTTTTGTCATTTCAACAATTCTGCTGTTGTCTCTCTCCAGGTGGCAATAAACACACTGACAGTGAAACATTGGAGAAGATCAAATGGAAATAATTTTGATTGTAAGATGAACGAATGAACCAAGTGGAAAACAACACAACCTCCAATCAGATTGATATATATATATATATATTTTTTACAAATTGATGTCATCAGATTGTTTAATTACATACAAATCCTACACATAGTGGCTTTAAATCAAAAATCAGTTTCACCCAAAGTGTTTTTCTTCTCACCTTGAGGCCTCGAGCACATGATTATTATTCTTAAATCAGATTCACGAGGAACAGAACTAAAGAAACTTCACTTCACAGATTCAGTTTAACAACAGATTCAGGATCTGCTTGTTTGACAAACTTTGAACTTATTAACTTTTCAGATGCTCCTCGGCTTCAAACACGGGTCGTCTTTTTTTTTTTTTTACGAGGGACTGGAATGTGATGACCTGGTAACCGTGTTTAAACATTTACCGAAACAAGTGACTCGACTAAAGAACGGATATAAAGAGCGAGTGTGAAAAAAACTTATGAGTCTGGCTTCTTTATTTTTATTATTGTCAACAAATCCACTGAAAAGACCAAAAAAAACCAAAGATGAATTTTCAAAACTCAGTGATTTCCTGAAGTGTCAGTAACATGAGAGAAGATACAGTCGTGGATTTGTTGGGGACGATTTGCTGCAACAGATTAAAACACCTCTGTCGCTCTAGTGAGTTTCTCCAGCAGCAGAAACTTGTGTGTTCATGATAATAAAGGAACTATATAATGTCCCTCGTTTTAACACCGAGGCTCCTTGATATGTTTTTAACAATAATGTAGTTCTGTGGCACCGACGAGGACACGGCACAGTTTAGAAACACAGACGACACCTGGATTTATCATCCGCCCTCAGTGGATCAGGTCTGAGATCGGATCCGTCTCCATGTTGACAATATCGACACCGACCAACACATCGTAACTTCGGTTTCAACGGTTAAAAAATGTCTTATTTCATAGTAAGTGTGCAGACGGCTCATTGATTCATTCCTCGTTCCTTTGCTCGCGCTGACACGTGACCTCCGACCGGGTCGACACCGGTCTTTATCAACAGGCTACGGTAAAAACATCTCTTGATTTGAGCCAATGCTGGTTTCAGTTTGTCGGTAGAATTTGTTGACAATAAGAAAAAATACACAATATATAATAAGAGTTACACAATGTATGACAAAAAAAACAATCATTTTGTGATCACGTAATCTGTCCCGACAGTTTAGCTGATAAGGAAACTAAAAGGTTTTCGGTGACGTTCTCCTTTAAAAGTTCTCAGCCACAGACCTGCTCTCCAACATTCAGTGCATTGATCCGACAGGTGACCGCTGACGGGACGTGGACAGGACGTGACAGGACGGAGGGACGGACCCGTCCCCCCCTTTTCCCACAAGGAGGCTTCTGGAGACGGGGTCTGACTTCCTGTGGCGTCCTCGTCTCTTCACAAAGTCTCGTGTCCACGTCTGATTCTCACTCCGTCCTGTTGGCATCCACTTCAATGGTGGAGAGGAGAAAATCCACAGAGGCCCTCGAACCCTCCCCGGCGCTTTTTCCAGAGAGAAAAGAGACGGAGGAAACTTGGCCGACCTCAATGTCTCTCTCTCTCTCTCGCTCAGTCTGACAGAAGAGGGAGATGGAGGGAAACCCAACCACTCGCTCCTGTTTCCAAACGTCTCCCTCCTCACCTCTGCCCCTCCTCCTCCTCCTCTTCCTCCTCCCGTATCCGTGTCTTGGTCTGTGTTGCACCGTGGAGGCCAGCGGGGGGGGCGCTGTTAGGACGCTTTGCCCAGCTCTATTTTCTTCTGGATGACCCGAGCCGAGTGGTAGATGAGCGAGTCGATCAGACCGGCCACTGCAGGACAGGAGGCAGGACACAGTGTCACACTTCTGCTTTTTAACACTTAGATTTATACATTTGACTCAAAACACACAATGAAACACACACAGAGAGAGACCGACCTGTGAAAACCCCCCCGATGATGGCACACACTCCTGTTAGGAAGTGTGTGAAGGATCTGAACAGAGAGAGAGAGAAAAGTTATTTAGTTAAACAGATATACAACTTAATATGTACTTAATAAACATTATAGTTCCTACCTGTGTTTCTCTGTGAATTTGACCATCATGGGCGACAGCTCATACAACACGAAGACGCCCGGCAGCCCCTGGTCTCCTATCAACCCGTTGGCCACTTTCTCGTGTCTGGTGACGGAGAACTGGTTTGTTTTCACCACCTGGAAGAAAACGAGGGGACGACAGAACTCTCAGAAACACAGAACAGTGGGAACAGTGGGAACAGTGGGAACAGTGGGAACAGTGGGAACAGTAACGTACGTTGGGGAAGATTACGTGTTTTCCTTTTATCTTAACAACATAAATATGTCAAAGCAAAGAGATTAACGAGCGTGAAATGAAGAAAACATTGGACTCACTTCTCCGTCTGTTTTCACGTAGATCGTAGGAACGATTTTCACAAAATACTGGTACATCATCGACGCTGTGGGAGGAAGAGAAATCATCTTTTTAAACTGAGAGAAGAAAGTGTTCGATGAGATATTAAACTGAGCCACAGTTTAACTCACCTCCCTTGAGAAAATGTTTAAGTTTAACAGATTTTATGATTCATAAAGCGACACAGAAGTAGTGGTTTATGAAGGTTTAACATGATTAAGACCTAACTAAATGATTTTGAGAAGGAGAACTTGATATTTTAACGTATTTAAGACTTTTTAAGGCAGATGTTTGAATTTTAGACCTTTTCAGAAATTAAAACCCAGGAGAAACGGAACTGGAACTAACATAGTACAATAGATGAGACTCAGACACGTGAAGTTAAATAATAATAAGAGTTATTATCCAACAAATCCACAGTTCAATAAACTACACTATTTAAAGATCCACCGGGGGGCGCTGTGGACTGTCTCCTGCAGCTCATCCCCCTCTTTATCCGCCTCGTCTGCCCCGTGTCCTCTTCCTGTATCCGGTGATGGAGGTCTGCTGCAAGAGGGTTTAAAACCGCAGCTGCGCTCAGAGACACGATCCAACCTCCATCGGAACCAGAGTCCAGACCCCGTTCGAACACACGAGTCAAGGTGAGATCCGATTCTGGACAATGATCCAGAAAAATGTCCAGAAAAAAAAAAAAGGACACAAACCCGAGTTGAAAACGCGTCGTGTTGATCTGTCAAGGCCACAGGTGACGTTAGCCTGGCGTTAGCATGCTAAGCTAACACAACAAAACGAGCCTGTTGGGCTTTTTAGATTTGATTTGATTCATTTAACGCGATTAAAGTTTTGATGTTTGAATTCAGCAGAAACAAAAAACCCTTTTGTGTTTTTGTAATAAAACCGACTGAAACTGAAGGTTAGCACCAGTATGCTAGCTAACGTTAGCCTAGCCTAGCTTACATAATCACACTGATTACTCGTCTAATAACACAAATCAAAAAGATGAAGAGCAGCTTTAACACCACGTGTCTCCAGTGAAGATTAATATAACAATGAGCAGAGTGATCACTAGTTAACAGAGATCAGCTGATTAGAAATAAACTGACTCATGTACA
Organism: Reinhardtius hippoglossoides; assembly: GCA_006182925.3. Lineage (NCBI taxonomy): Eukaryota > Metazoa > Chordata > Actinopteri > Pleuronectiformes > Pleuronectidae > Reinhardtius > Reinhardtius hippoglossoides. The sequence goes on from CM031672.1 coordinate 27,000,285, forward strand.
ATCTATAAAATAAATGGTTCATGCACCAAGATGAATTCAGTTTGTAAAGAATCACTGTTTTTTTTATTATCGGATTATTATTGTTTCGTTTGATCGATCGTTTTGAACATGAAACTGTAATAAATAAAGTTAAAATGCAGCTTCCTACAAACCAAGGTGACCTCCTCAGATGTTTAGTTTGATGAAAAAGTAAATTATCTATATTCAGTAATAGAAAAGCTTTAAAACCTCACGTGAGATCCAGAGACCAAATATATTAAGGACTCAATTATTAACGCATTTATACTACTTGTAATAAACGGTTACCAATCAACATTAGATAAAATTCAGACTTTGTCGTGTGTTAACGATGGAAAGTGACTAAACAAGTCAGAAAAAAACGCGTGATTACGAAGTTGATGCAACAATTCTCCCACAATGCATTGCATTAAGGAAATGACTTAGAGCAGCCCACAGAAGTACAACATAGTGGATATTATTCATTCTAAACGTAATTGGCAGCAGCACTTCAGTATTTTTCTACCTTTTAAATGTTTATTTATTCAGTACTATGAGTAAATATTACTATATTGTATAGTTGAAACCCAGGACAGTATTTGTATTCTCCCGAGTGCATCATCAAACCGACCTGAGGCTCAGAGATAAACAACCTGCTGGGTTCCCATTATCTCTCCACACTTATGTACGGATAATATGTCGTAATATTACTTTGACCCAACATGTTGACAATCACCTAAACTTTAACTTCATCATATCCCGACTCAGATGCCAGTGGCTGTAGGTCCGTACGGCCATGGCCAGGCCCAGCCCAGCTGTTTTGACCGAGTCAAGATGGGCTTCATGATGGGGTTCGCAGTGGGAATGGCTGCCGGCGCCATGTTCGGCACTTTCTCCTGTCTCAGGTAAAACCAAACATATTCTGCTTTTATACGAACAACAACTCCATCTGTGGTCTAACTGAAAAGATGGACATGTTGTTGAAGTTGTCATTAGTATTTGCAGAGTTTAACTTTCCCTTTACCCACCAGCACCTTAAGTTTCCCTGGACTTAAACGTCATGTCTGCCTGCTCTAACATCGATGAAATAAAAGCTGAAACCGTCTCTTCTGTGTCCAGGATCGGCATGCGGGGCAGAGAGCTGATGGGCGGAGTAGGAAAGACCATGATGCAGAGCGGCGGGACGTTCGGCACCTTTATGTCCATCGGAATGGGAATCCGCTGCTGAGGAGGAGGAGCCGCCACCTCCTCATGACTACACAGCTATGGGACTTTTCCAAAAACCTACATCCACCTCTCTCTGTCTGTCCAGTGCTGTCACACTCTCAACCTGCAGTCTAGTTTTGTCAATAAAAGTTCAGATTTGTCCAATGGGTTTTCTGAGTGTTTGTGTTGTAATTTCTGACGCTGCCAACTCAGAGTGACCGACACAAAACACAGATTTCTAGGTTGATCCAGACAAGACCAAACTTCTCAGCTGACGTTACATTCGCTGGGATGACTCGACAAATTATGGTTGTACATATTGGAGGAAATTGTAAAAGAGAAGGGGTGTCTCAAACCAAACTCATAAAACTGCATTATGGTCTGTAAAAGTGCAGATTCCATTAATGTAGGTGTGTGTTCTACATCCAACACAACAGCTGCTGTTAAACAGCATCTTAGTGAGTTAGTGCCTCAAATCTGTAGTTTAGAGTCTGATATAAATGTGCTTTATCTAGTGATATTACCTGTTGTGGATATATAAATATTCAAGTCCCCTCCCATTGACAGCTCCATAATTAAAGGCTGTAAAATCTTTCCTGAAAGACAGTTCTGACATCGGCGGGAACATTTCCTCAAAAGTGCAGGATGTGAAAACTCACGTTGTCATAACGTTTGTCTGGTTTCAAGTTAGCGCCTGGAAATCCAATTCCTATCAGCATCAATATCCTCCTTTCATTATTACGCAAGATTAAAAACTTTGATTTAATTGTTTTACTTCTATTTTAGGATGAGTTCGTAACATCTGTCCAGGGACTATAGATAAAATTAGCCTCACTGCATTTAAACCGATGTTTGTCCTTGTTAAATAAATCAACAAATAAAAGAATTACTGCAGGTTTGAGTTAGTGCAAGATTATCTTTAACAATCTTGTCCAAACACTAAACGTTAGTTAAACTACAGCGTTTTTGTGTTATTCAAACCAAAATCACCTTGAAGAGAGTAAAAGGTTTGAATTCCTGACCTTGTGGAGCTGTGACGTCGGTCTCGTCCAGAGGGTTGACGATGCCGGGGTAGTCTTTACCAAACGACAGGTGTTTGATCAGATGGGTCATGTTTATCTGCAGGATGACGGAGACAGGGATTAGCTGACAGACCTCAGCAACTCTTTATGTACATATCTAACATTAATCTTCCATTGTTAAAAGCTCTTCTTTCTCAGTTTTTTTTTTTTTCCTGAAAGATCCTGGTCGCAGGATCATCGACTGAAGACTCAACTGACTGAAGAGGCTTAAAAACAAAAGATGATTATATGTAATTGAACAGTTACAAAGAGAAAAGTAATGAGAAATATTTATAGAATATCAATATATGTGATATTCAACCATAACAGTCAATGCACGTTTTGGGTCATAATTTTACTAAAACTACACAAACTTCCACCAGGAACATGTAGCAGACAAATTAATCTTAAAATGACAACATATATAGTTTTAAATACCAAGAAACATCATCACTTACGTTGTCTAAGCCGAAACTCTGCAGGTCGTGTACTGCAACCAAAACACAAAACATCTCATTATTCAAGTTGTTAAAAACACTTTGGATAAACATTAGTAAAGAAACAAAGATTGTGAAGGTTACTTCAGGTTCTGTCCTCGTGACATTGATTAGTTTGCAGAGGAGGTAAACAAAGCTGAAGGCAACAGTCACACACAGACACCGCAGCAGAGTCAGTAACTATTCTGAAAGAAGGCTTATCTTACTATGTGGAATTTTAAATTAAGCTTTGGTCCCATTTAAATGTTCAGGTTAGAGAGTTGCTGTCTGTTCAGGGAACAGTTACAGTAAAATAAAGATAAGAGATCAAACAACATGATTCTGTAAATCAATATCTGTTGTTTCTTATTGCTCAGACGTAAGATGTAAAGTAGTAGGTTTTATTACAGTGGGACCAGTTCACTAGAAACACAATGTTATTTTATCTGAGAGCAGCTTTGTGAACATGTAAACTATGTTAGTGGGAATGATCGTGAATTAGCTGTTTCCAGTTTGTTCTCCTTCTTCCCACTTTATCTAAAACCTGATTGGCTGCAGATATAAACTGTACAAACTTGACCCAAGTGTTCAAACACAGTGGTTGTGTCCAGCTTGATGTCTCATGTGACTCGCCACTTGTCACATGACCGCCACTTAAAGTGAGAGCGGAGGTCGACATTTACACAACGCACCAACAAAGACTTAACCTTTAACTCATAGATAACAACTTATCCAAAGACTTTGTCAGCAGTGAGTAGTTCTACGCAACACAAGTGTAAAATCATTAGTTTGCCTTCATATTAAACATTTTTAAAATCAAGTCCTTCAGCAAAAAATAACTTCCACATTAAGATGTTTAGATGTTATACGTACAAAGTCAGCTGCACACTTGCTACAGTACAATCTACACCACAATGAGTCTATTCAATAAAAACCAATATGAAAATCTGCAAAGAAAGATGGACTTACTTTCCACAGCGTGCACTGCAGAAAGAAGAGAGAAGAGTCACTATAATGACGCAGGTAGACAACAAACCACATGATGTCCATGTGGGTGAAGGGCTGCACTGCTCTGACTACATGTTATTCATGCTCAATACTAACTCTATGAAGACATGGGGAGTGATGCAGGACGACACTACACTTACAAAACTTACCTCAGACGTAAAAGTCATATTTTCATGTTGAGGATTTGGTTTCAAAGTATTAAAAGCTTAACTCGGTACAGTTTGATTCATAAAGCAGTGATTTAACATCACGTCAGAAGATGTTATCCAGGAGGATTATGTTTTTGATTCTGTTTCTTCAGAGTAATCATGCAGCCCTGAACACAAAGGGTTGGGGGGGTTTAACACTTTCAGACATTCAGTCCAGGCTAAACACGGTTTAGGACCAAATCCTCAGCCAATGTGATTCTTGTCTCTTGTTTCTGCTGCTGAGTTTTCAGACATCACATCAAACAAAATAAATTCATCCAATCAGATTCATTGATCACACACAGATATCACAGGAAGATGGAAAGTGCATTTTCATTGTATAAAAACCAAATTCCAATCAGCAATCGAATTCACTGGCCCTCGTTTTTTTCTATTTTAGCATCAAACTAGTAATTTGTTATGATTTGAGCTTTTAAAGTGCAGCAGCGGTGAGTTCAGATTCATTAGCTCCACCAGGCAGGTCACGGTTTCATCCCTGTTCGTTTGGAAAGATGAGACATGAGCCAAGAGACCAGTTATTAAATTTTGGTTTGTGGACAACAAACAGGATCCAAGAATATTTTATGACTTTCTTTATCGCTGTTCGTTATTTGACATTTTATCCAATTTACAAGGGAATAATAGAAGTATCTTGATGAAAAAAATATCAGGTGTATTCATACAACTGGTATTAATGAGCATTTGCAATTTGTTGCAGCTTGATTGAATTTAACAGGACGTTTGGGCCTTGGTGGAGAAATGTGTTCTACTAAGAGACATTTATAGTTTGAGCATGTGACGGCTGATTGCTTTTAATTTCCTGTCCTCTGGTGTATTTAGTGAACAGGCGCGTGAAACGTGAAGCAGACAAACAGTTCAGTCAAGACAAAACTAAATCACACAATGACAGAGTGAGAATCAACAACAGCAGTGAAAGGAAGAAACAAAAGGGGGATGGAATACAAATGCAGAGAAAGAGTAAAAGGTTTTGAAGGTTCAACTGAAACAGTATTAGGTGATAATGTCCTTTGGATTAAAACTAAAAAATAACCTGTCAGAGCAAAGATCAAGGATTTCACAACTTCCTGTTTTCAGTGAAACATGTGACACGGTATTGTTCCCTCAACCTTTCACCCGTGAGCCGGACTCAACTCAGACATCATCAAGTCTGAAATCACTCACTGCTAATCACCATGTTGTCCACTACGTAGTGAGTTGGCCATTTTGTAGAGCTGTCTGAGTGTTTAGCAAAACGTTTTATTCCCGATGTAGTGCACTCGTTGTTTCCCATAATGCATCATGAAAAAAAAGTGTCCAACCGATGGTCACTGACGGAGCAATATATACCATTATCTCTACCCTCGTAGTAAAGTAGGGGTTAGTGAATGAGTGGGTGAATTCGGACACAGCCTTTCATTAGTGTGTCTTTGACTTCCTGGTTGGTTAACGATAAGATGGCTGACACGTAGACGAGGGTGCGACGATGTGTCCAACAACGTGGTAATGCTGGTAACGCTGGTGTCTGACCATCACTGTGCGACAAACATCTACAGATTCCAGCTGACTGCAGGGCTGCACAGTTTCAATGGCCACACTGCATCGTAAAGCAATGGTCGCTTAAATAAAATGAAAGTTCCAAATAAATAAATAAATTTGAACTGGTCCTGTGCATCCCCGAGTTATGATCAATGAATGGTTGGTTAATTCATGTGTGGTTCTATGTAGACGATGAATAGACAGATACTGGTGAACACACACACACACGTCAAAAGCTTCTGAACACCCTTTTTTTAAAACAGCATCCTGGAGTTCACTAACTCACCTTAAATTTATCAGACAAGGACTCAAACTTAAGATGGATATACAGTATAGCTTCGGAACCTATGATCTGATCCGGGGCCTCAAGCTAGAAGAATGTTTCCACCTACAGATCTGACTCGTAGCTGTAGAAAGCAGCGGGTGTTCAGAAACCTTTGAATGGTTAGTTGTTGTGTATGAACGGAGTGAATCAGCTGCAGGTCTCACCGTGGACGTGCGACTGCTGGAAACTCTTTCCTGGAGCAAAGTGGAAATTTCCTGCCACCTACAGCACAAAGAGGAGAGAGAGAGTAAAGAGAGATATTAATCCAAACTGATCCAATTACTCTGTCAGGCCACAGAGGGAGAACGTCGTAATAAGAAATAATATTGTACAATTAAAAGCACAGTATCATTGAAAGGTTGCCGCCTTTAATGGAAAGACACTTGTGTTCAGACCTCAGTTACTTTCTCTGTCTGTCTCCAGGCTCCTGAAATCTAGAATTATATTCTCCTATCACAGCCTTCAGTTCGTGGTGTTTTCACCGTCCTCTCAAATCTCTTCTTCCTCACAGTGGGTACTACACACTGCAGTGACATTGTACTGTAGTACATGTACACATATCACTGCATCAGGCAAACAACAGGATTACTTATAAATGTCACAGATGCTGAGGAAAAGAGCAGAAACTTGTTCACTCGTTTTCTATTCACAAAGTTTTTCACTAAGAGAACTTTCATAACTGTGCAGATTGTCCTCCTGACAAGAACCAGGTTGTTCTCTGGTGAAAAACTGGCATCTCTCACATTCATATATAAATGATAAATCACAGCTGATGACAGTTGTACCTTGTTGACCTCCAGGAAGCCATAAACCTGGCAGCCTTCGTTTTCTGCTCCTGCATCTTCTGAGTGAAGCCCTCCCTCTTACACTGCTCGATGGTGTCAGCATTTTTAAAAGCCCAGCCTCGCCGCCTGTAGGCCTCCCGCACGTCATCACAGGTGTTACAGCATCTGCACACACACACACACACACACAGGGCAGAAACAAGGCAGGTAAATACAGGGTCGTAGAGCAAAAGACAGAGTGCGTCTGTGTGTTGGTGTCTTACTTGAGGTCTTCAGTCTCGGCTCCGTAACAGCTCTCACATCTGTTAGGGTCCAGTGTGCTGGGGTCAAACACTTCCCCATCGTCAGCCTTACCTAGTTCTACACAGCAACACACAAAATCCTCATCACCCTTATGATTATTGTGATTATAAACCTATTTCTAATTTGAGCAGTCTAACGTTTCCCTGATGCCAAGACCCTGACGAAAGAAATGCAGAGTTAAACCCGATACCTTGTAGATTGCAGCTGTAAGCGGGTGTTGTAATGTCACTGCTGACCTCACAAGCCCTGAGGAAGAGTAAACAGTCTCACACTGCTGGATGAAGTCAGATTTTACCATGTTTATCTGCCTCGGTGGTGACAGCTTTGAGGTCGTTATCCAGCCGCTGTTTGAACAGATTGTGTTCAACGTCCAATTGCTGCTCGCCAGCTACGTCCATCGCATCAATACTGAGATCTAAGGGAGGAAGAAAATATCAAATTAAAGAAGACAGAGGGTTGTCTATAATCGACATGTGATATCATTAACGTGGCAGATTCCCAGCAGCGGTACTCACAGGCGCAGGGCATGTGTGGGAAGACGACGTCGATGTTGATTTTGAGTTTGTCTCCTCGTGACGTGTCGACGTACAGCTCGGGGTGAACCTGCAGGAGACAAAGAACGACACTGATGCATGGAGCGTTTCATCGAAGACATTTAATTGGACTAATGTGGTTTTTGCACAAAAGCAAAAACCGGAATCTTTCAGATTTAATGTCAGGATTAATAACTATGGAAAAACACAGTGTCTGACTTCACAGTCTTATGTCCTGACTTTGAACCTTCTGAAGGAACCTGACGGGAAACTTCTCCGAGGGCTTTAAGATGGTTAATGTTACCTGAAGTCAGCCAATACGCTAAGAAGCTTATTTTCACACCTGCCTGTTTACGTGTTGTTCAGGAGGATTAAGCAAAAACTACTAAATGGATAAACTTGGAGGGAGGGGGCACGGGCCAGGAAAGAAACCATCACAGCACAGATCTAGACAAATGGACAGATCCAGAAATTGATCTACATTTCTTTACCACGAGGGTTTGATAACGACATCTTAGTCTTTCATATATCCGCCGATACTGGATTTAAGAATCTGTAATGGCCCCAAACCGTTGATATCAGTCAGGCTCTAGTGTTTCAATTTTAAAGCCACACGGGGAAATGTCCTTCCCGTGAAGCTTTGCAGATAATGAGGGTGAACTTACCTCTTTGGTGAGGTAGTACTGCAGCTCGGAGACAAACAGGATCAACATGATGATGCCGCTGATGATGGTCACTGCAGAGACAGAGAGACGGTGTTTGTAAATCCAAGTTCAAACTCAGAGTTTAAAAGAAAACATACATCACATTATCTAGTTGTTGGTTTTTTTTACCCTAAACACAATTTAATTCCTTTTTTTAATACGAGATTTTAATACGAGATCAATCATTTACTGATTAAATCAAACGGCGCTTTACTTATCTTACGCAGAAAGTGTTAGGTTATAAATAGGCAACATTTCTACGACAACAACTTAATAAACATCCAGTGTACGACCGCTGCTGTAACTTATGATTTGTCTGAACAGTAGTTTGTACATATTGCGTGTATGTGTTGACTATAACAAGTCATTCTATTTTAAAATGTAGGTTGCCATTTTAAAAAACCTGTCCAGGGACAACAGATGGAAATTACCTGTTGTTCTAACTCAGGCTCGTTCACAGTCATATTCTGCTGTTGATTCATAAGCAACGTCTCCGTCAATAAACCAATAAATCAAATGAAATAACAATTAAATATCAAAAACCTCAAAAGGAAAAACCCTCAGCTGTGATGTTGTGTTCGAGCAAACGAGCTGAAACACGTGGAATCTCCTCTAAACACAGAATAGTGAGTAAAGTTGACCTGAACGTGTGTCTGGATATTTCTGAATTAGCATCAGTGTGAATGACGCGCTGCAGCGGAAGTACCAACGAGTCCGGTCCGGTTCGAGTTGGACTCAGGTCCAGTTAATCCCGTGACTGCGTGTTATTAACGTATTTAAAACACCAGTAGCAATTAAACAACCCCGGTGAAATGAACCAGTTAGCCTTGTTGTTAGCCCCCGAAGCTAACACCCCCTGTGTGTGTGTGTGTGTGTGAATGGCTGAATGTGAAGCCGCTCACCGGTCGCGCCTCCCCACGTCTTCACCCGGAAATCCTCCAGGGTTTTGGGGTAAGCGTCAAACTGCTTGAGTTTATTCAACGTGTCCATTTTGTGGAGCAGAACCGCAACAACGCGAATGTTACCGACAGATTCCCCGCACCGCTCCGGACACCATCGGTCCTTTCACTTCCGGAACACACGCACACACGCGGGGCACGGCTCCGCCAATCAGAGCCCGCCGCGTCACCTCGCCCTTTATCTCACTTCAGTATTTAATTTAATCGAACTTGAATTAACGTCAGAGATTAAAAATAAATAAAACTGTTATTAGAACACAAATAAATAAGTAAAAATGGAATTAACAAATGAAGCTGACACAAACTCAAATATTTGTATTATTTTACTTTGTACAGTTTAGAAAACAGAAACCTATTCACATAATAATAAGACGCATATATAATATCACACAGAGAGAGAGAGATCCAGACCAAACAAAGTTTAGTGTCCACACGATCAAGTTTTCACGGCAACAGATTTAAATAATTCCTCTGAATCACGGACAATCAGGAAGATGCTGTTCAGGTCAAACCGTGATAATCACCCAACTGGGATGTGGAAGTAATCATAGTTATCTGAGGTTTTAAAAGCAAACGCAGAAGAAGAACTGATGATGTAGGAAGTGGACGTTCACAAGTCGTGCACATGACCAGGAACAGTCTGAATGATAAAAGTTCATCAGCCTCAGTCGCCCTCCTGAAGTTAGAGATGAGAGGCGAGCCGCTGGGCGAGCTCCAGGTCCCCCTCTCCTACGTCACGTTGGACCTTCAGTTGACCTTCGACCTGGTGTCTGACCCCGAGGTCGGCCACGGCCGTCTGGACCAGCCGCAGACGGGTTTCTCTGAGTGAACGCCTCATTTTGGCTCGTCGGTTCTGAAACCAGATCTGAGGGAGAGAGGATGAATTGTACGTCAGAAAATAGCTTCTTGTCATAAATTAAATAAATGATTTCATTGAGGATCTTTTTTAATTACATTTTTTATAGTTATTCAATTCAATTTGGGTATGAACAGATTTTCACATGACTATGTGAGGTGTAGTTTTAAGCAGCAACAGTTTTTAAAATTTCAAAATAAAACTCTTATGGCTATTTTACCCGGTTAAAAGGGTTTTTAGTTTTTTTTCTCATCGAGGGTTAAGAAAAGAGGATGATGCTCTTTGTACAGATTGTTCAGCCTATGGAAAATTGTGATATGTGAACATAGGCAATACAAATAAAATTGATGGATTGATGGATTGATGGATTGATGGATTGAACCTGTATTCGGTCCTCGTCCAGGTTGAGTCTCCCTGCCAGCTGCTCCCTCAGCTGGATGCCTGGGTAACAGTTCACCTGAAACACTGTCTCCAGGACATTCACCTGCAGGACACACACACACACACACACACACACACACACACACACACACACACACACACACACACACACACACACACACACACACACACACACACACACACAGATGTATCAGTGTGAATGATTAAGTTATCAGCTGATTGATTGATTGATTGATTGATCAGATGATCAGGGGATTACCTGGCTGCTGGTGAAGGCAGTGCGTGGTCTGCGTCCAACGTACCAGTTGGATGTCGACCTGTGAGCGTTCATGTGTGTTGTTGTTGTTGTTGTTGTTGTTGTTGTGTGTAACAGTGTTGATGTTTGGAGCCGAGACTGTTTCCTCTGTTCTCCTTCTCTGCTCCGACCTCTGGATGGATTGAGGAAATATTTAATAACAGACCACTTTTTATAATTAAAATACAATAAATAATAACACTTACAGAACTTTTACAAAGTTTGGCTGAAAAGATTGATGATCTATTTATCCAAATTGAATCATTGTATTTTACAGCCAAATCAAATTTACCAAAAATATACATATTTTCCAGTGGGTTAAAACAACTAGAGAAAGTTGAGATAAGGAGCACAAAGAAATCAAACTCCAGAATTCTTTAACAGACTAATTTCTCGTACATATAAGTCGATTATCATTAAGATATTGCTGATTTGACCACTGTTTACAAAACATTTAAATATCAGCAATTTCAGAAAACTTAAAATATTACATTGCAAAAACCTAAAGCAGCTAATTTAGAGAAAATAGGGAATATATAAGAGCGGTTTAGTTCAGTTTAGTTTAGTTAAGGATCCCCATTGGAAACACGTGGATTTGCCTCTAAGTCTTCTTGGGTTGCAAGTAATGAAATTTGCAGAACTATTAGAACACAAAGCTAAATAAAGAAATGTGCAGTGAGTGCTTATCCTGTCATGAAAGTGCACAAACAAGCCAAAAATCGAAAATCAGGAAATAAACTGTCTTTTAAAAAGCAGCTTTTACTCCAAAAAGACAAATAATACACACTTTCTTTAACTTTACATCTTAGCTAAAGTGATGAAGAGAGAATAGGATCCAAATGAAAAACTTTAGCCCCTCACCTGCCCACGGTCTGTGGAGTTTCCGACAGTCTCCCGGTCTTTCCACCTCCGAACCCAGAATCCGATCGATGGAAAATACTAATCTGGGAGCCAGAGCCGACGCCATCACGGCTGATCAATAAACGGCACTAACAGCAGACAGTGTGATTCCAGAACCACTGACTACAAACTAAACAAAGTTATTCTGATTCCTGGAAAAGTTCCACACATTGATTTTCTTCTAAATTGAAATCTCCTTGACTCTGTAGCTGCTTCACTTTGGGTCCGTGGGACAAACTGACCTGAGAGGTGAGATGCTGGTTGGTCTGAGGAACAAGAGAAGCAGCAGGAAGACAAACTGCTTTAAAAAGGAGAGGAGGATTTACACTGGCCACCAATTAGAATTAGGGAGTGGTTTTCCATGTGAATGGGATTCCCTGAGGTTCCATACAGCGGCTAATCTCTGCTGAGTATGTGAGTTACTTAAAGGCCGCCTGGATTTAAATTTTTAGTTTCACGATCGAATGCCACAAATCTGCAGGAGGGGAGAGAATTTGCAAAGTTTTTATTAGAGAATTAAAAAGTTTAGAGTGCGTGTGATGTGATGTGTCTACGTCTGAGTTCCCCCTCAGGTGATATTCTGTGTGTGAGATTAGGGGCCAGGAGTCTTTTTTTTTAAACTGCCACCATGACACAAACACAAAAGCTGAATTTCCTCCTTTTCTTCTAATTACCAAAGTAGAAAATTAGTTTTCAGTTTTCACGCTAAAAACACGTCCATCCCTCTGTCACAAGGCCGCGGCTGAGTTTAAACTAATAATAATGATAATGACGGCAATAATAACGATGATCCAGTGAGATCCACTAATGCTATTAGGCTAATCTGTGTGTGTTGTGATGCAGATGAGGCTTGTAATAGCGTCTGAATGCAGGTTGGAGCAGCAGGGAGGAAACGCTTTTCAGAACCAGATTAGCTCCGGTAATGAAGGCCCGTAGCGGCTTCAAACCAGCAGCACACTTGTTTATTTATCCCTCAATGAAAGGCGGGATGGACGTGAAGGATGTGACGACTGCAGGCTAAGAGGAAGGCCGCCTGAACTCGAGAACAGCTTGAGGGAAGTATTTTTACCTTCTTTTTCCTGAGAATAAGATGAGACGATCGATATTCATCAAGATTCAAGATTCCATTATTTTTTACATCTCACTTTACTTGTATAATAGTGAAATCATTGGCTTTAAGTTCCTCAATATTGCAGCAATAAAGTAGAATTTATCTTGTTCATGTCCATTTGTTTTCAGCAGGATTACGCAAAAACTACTGAACAGATTTCTGTGAAACTTGGTGGAAAGATGGGACGAGACATTTAAATTTTTTATTTTCTAGTCTTGTCCTTGAGTTCCCAGGTAATAATTCATGGATCTTGATGAATAAAAAGGAAGATTTGCAGGACTTATATCTACGAGTGTGTGCGATTTGGTGCAGATTGACTTTAAGGGCCTTGGCCGTCGTATGAGCTCTACTCTGACATTCTGCTTTTATTCTTTCAATATACTTAATTTACATTGGTGGACTATTCTGAGGACAATTATGACTGAGTTGGCATCAAATTTGAAGACATTCCATTAAGATGATCAAGTAAATATTTGTTCCGAATTCTTGAGAAATCACTTTCACGGGAATGGGACGGACGGACAACCTGTAAACTGAATGCCTCCGGCCACTGGCTGTCGCGGAGGCATTAAAATAACATTACATCCTAATTCACATCCTGGATAGAGAAACATTAATGCTGTCTGACAGGTGTAATAAGTTTCTGTTGTGTTAAATAGCAGTAATAACACTGGCACCTACTGGAAGTTGTCAGGGTGTCAACAAATTCTCACCTCATAGCAAAGTTTGTTCAGTTCACCAATTTATTAAATATTCACAAGATAAATGATGAAATATAGATTCTAGCGGTTGCACAGAAATGATCAGAATGAAACAAGCAGCATTGGCAACGTCTCCTGAAATCAAAACAAAGCATCACACAGGAAAGTTTCATTTAACATAATTTATTTTGTACATTAAAACAGAGGATCAGAGGTTGCGTTTATCCGCGACTGCCTTTGTGTAGAGGACAGAGGAGCATGGAAACACATACAACCAGGATGTTTGAAACTTTAACCGTTTAACTCTGCGCTCGTGTGGTTACCGAGTATCTTACAAAGACACACAGACGGGCAATCGTTGAAGCATCACTCGATAGTGACAAAAGTGATATTGAGACGGAAACTGCTACCAGCGGTGACTCAATGCAGATCAAACAAACACAAACTGGGTGCGTTCAAGAACGCCACAACTCTCTGACACAAACTTGCACCACTAGATAAAGAAAAATCTGACAACTGGCTCTCCCATGCCGACAACTAAAAAAGGCATTTTACTGTGAGAATACTCTTACTATATATTTATAACCTTATTTCTCGTTCCGCTCTTAAAAAGGCATGTGTGTGTCAGTTGTTCTGTGTCCGTTAGATCATTGTGAGGTGAATGTTGTGGGGTCGTTGAACGCAGCCTTCTCTTCTGGTAAGTTTTAGGCCCAGACCGGGGGGGGGGGGTGTTGGTTTACTTAGGAAGCCTGTAGGCGATCTTTCTGCTCTTCAGCACAGACCACCTGTGCCTCTTCATGTAGTAGAGCAGAGGGATGACGATGGCTGAGCCCAACAGCAACTGAAAGAATAACAGAAATATTTTCAGGTTGTTTTTGTTCTATTGTGTTCTCAGACTAGTCCAACAAAAAAAATCCTTGGTCAACACATAACCTTGAATAAAATGGGAAATCATTAAGATCAAATATCTTGTGCTGTACCTTCAATCCCATGCGTTTGCGTTGGTCGTGCTCCGGCTCGGCGGCCCACCTCAGGAAGGTGCATACATCCTTAGCAACCTGGCTCATGGTGGCAGGGGTTCCTATGGCAACAGACACCAGACAACCATCAACACCATCGTTCTGACTACTATAACGAGAAACTAATTTCAAAACTCTCTTCGACATAGTGAGTGATTGATATGGTTAAATCTTCTATCACTGTGTGTATACACAAAGTCGACAAGCAGTCATCCTAACACTTCCACACGCAGCTTCACAGATGCTTTAGCGTTAAGATTTCTGCTTGCGGCGGCTTTACTTGCTTCAAACCTCCATTTCTGCAGCAAAACGACTTCACTGCCTTACTTTACTGATCGGGCACGAGGGCACGCAATAGGTTAAGAAGATAGTGAACCCCTCGGCTTGATCACAAGGCAGATTCAGATGGTCTGATGTGCTTCTAGCCTGTATATTTTCAATTTGAACAGGTCATCGTACCATCCTCAAATTCCAGGATCTCGTTGTAGATGGGGGGGGCCATGCCGATGGACTGGCCGGGGAAGTAGGGGTTGTAGTACAGTCCCTCCCTCACAGCCACTCCAGCTGGAGGCTCACAGTATCCTGTCAGCAGGCTGAACACGTAGTCCTCTCCTCCGTGTCTGAGTGGAGCAGAGACGCAACACATGAACATCAAGGATGTGCAGATTTCATCTCATATCCAAAACTGTCTGAGTTAAAGCAACAATGAGTAAACTTTGCTGAGCAGCAAGCGGTGGTGAGAAGAAATGAATTCTGTGCGGCTCCGAATTGAGCGGTCACTTGATTTTTGAATGTAGAGAAAACAAAAGTATATTAAACACTTGACTGGGACTCTGACTGCATTCAGGATTAAAGCTTCCTAAACCAGAGGAGTTCAGACTGTAATAAATTCACCAAACTATTAAGTATTCTTGATATTACTCTTGACCGTGCTCGGCCTAATTTTAATTACAATTTACACCAGGCCTGTGTACCATTCAACCTATAGAAAATGTAATTCCAAGCTAGTTGCCTGAGGAGTAGGGCTTCGGTTACCTTGCACTGATGATGTAGCTGAGGTCTGGAGGCAGCGCTCCGTTGTTGGCCGCCCGAGCCGCCTCGGGGTTGGAGTAGGGCTTGGGAAGTAGTCCGACGGCTTTCCTTGTCGGGTGAACATCTCTCCACTCTCATCAGGACCGTCCACTACCTCAACCTGAACACAACACACGGGACATCCTTAAAACCAACAAGCTAGAAATGTAAGAGCAGATATTACATTACATGGCCAGGTGTCGCCACCTACTGGCAGAACTTTGTCTCTACGTCTAAAAACATTAAAATATGTATACTATGTAATTTAAAAACTGTTTAATGATCCATTTGAAGCGGCTTCCAGCCGGGATGCTGTAATTCCTGATAAGTATGACCGACGACTCACCTCCTCA
Organism: Reinhardtius hippoglossoides; assembly: GCA_006182925.3. Lineage (NCBI taxonomy): Eukaryota > Metazoa > Chordata > Actinopteri > Pleuronectiformes > Pleuronectidae > Reinhardtius > Reinhardtius hippoglossoides. The sequence continues at coordinate 27,016,074 of CM031672.1, forward strand.
GCGATGACCTTGACCTCCTCCTCTGTGTGCGACACTCCCACCAGGTTTCTGAAGGCCAGGTACTCCATACTGTGGCAGGCCGAACACACCTGCTTGTACACCTGGTAACCACGGCGAATACTGTGGTGGTACAAAGAGACAGAAAGAATATGGAGAAGCAGTTGAGGTTAGAATACAACAGTGATATCACATGACTTTGTTTGGCTATACTGAGAACTAAGGTGTGTGTGTGTGTGTCCATCCATCCCACCTGGCGTGGTCCAGAGAGGACAGAGGTCCAGAGTGGCTCCAGGGGTATTGAGGAGGGTGGAGCTCCAGGTCCGAGGCCTTGACGGCCTGGTGCAGCATCAGAGCGAGCCCTGCCCCGCCAGCCGTGACCACACCCAGCGTTGTAAGGGCGAGCTTCTTGTTCCGGGGCAGGCTGGCGAAGGACATGTTGGCCTGCACAGGATGAAATGAGATGCTTGTTAATTGTCTATTCAAGTAAAACCATAATAACCTAAAACCTAACGTGGGAGGTTTTCCACAGACTTCTTAGATTTCAAAGCCCAAACTAAAGAACGTGGACTTTCAGAGTTTTGGCAAACGACTAATAATTATTTACATCATGATTATTTTCTGCGATTCATTTGTGAAATCTTCATCCTGCTTGTTTTGTCCCAACAGTCTGAGACCAAACAGATTCTGGTGAATATAACACAAGTCAAAGAAAAGCAGAAAGATGCCAGAGAGTATTTACTAATCCATTCAGCTATTGAAGGTGGACACAACTAAAAGAATAATGATCCGGTCACTGATCAGTGCCGACATCTCTTGAGTTTTCCACATTCACATGACAAAATAAGAGCAATGACACAGCTTCAGTGTCTAAATACCATTAAAAGAATCAGGTAACTACAATGCCCTTGAACATAGCGTGTGCTGGTGGCCCGCACGCTGGGCGTCCTTATGAAACCGCCCTTCCCTTCACTAGTGCTTCTGTAACCAGCAGCAGCAGCACGACAGCATCCCTGCACGAGTGCTCAACACACAACACACACGTTCTGCTATCTCTGGCCTGTGATCATGCTAATCTTAGGTGTGGTGCCAATCTATTCATCTATTCAGTTTGTGAATTCTATGATTAGAAGCTTTATCAACTTGTGAACATATAAAGGGAACAGATCAGCGACTGCACACCCAACAATCACAAGGGACGTGTCACTAAAACAAGAGCTTCCATTCGCTTGCTTGCATCTGAAGGTTATATCTGACTCTGAGAAACGGATTTTCTTACCCGACAGACAAAAAATATATATTTAGAATAATAATCAGACGATTAATCAACAATTAAAAGGCTGGTCAGCTGCAGTCATACATTTGAGAGGTAAACCATCAGCTACTTTCTCAGGAGGTTCAGGTTTTAACACAGAGTTTTTGGAATGAATAATTATTTAAGTTTAGATAAACAGTCTAAATAAGATAAACAGGGGTAAATCTGAACAGGAAGACTCTGACCAACCAAAACAAACCGAGGAGCTCAGACCTGTTACAACTTTACATCTGCAAAGACGTGGCCTCGATTTCCATGGTAAAGAAAATGCATGACGAGTAACGCTGTGTTATCTGGATAGGAAACGTTATTTGGATGTGAAACTACCGACTGGGACACGAGATATTGGTCAAAGTGATGAGTGACTTGGCTGTGATTGGCCAGTGAGCTCAGTCCTGAATTACGCAACAGGCTCTAAGGTGCATCCTGAAAAACAGAAACCCAGAGAGAGAATGAGAGGCTCCTCTGGAATCCAACTGACGGGAAAACTGTAGTAGGGACAGAAAACTGTTTCCAGTAGTGTGACCTATGAACCGGTTGGAATTGAGGTTTGGTTTTTACTGTGATTACCTTTATGCCACAATTTAATCTACTTTACTTTTATTATGATTCCACTTGTTGTGGACCAAGTCTCATAATGAGAACCCCAAACCCCAAAAGACAGTAATTCTTCTTCTTCTTCTGCTGAACATAGGAAGTAAAGGGAGCTCTATTGCTGATCACTCTGGGAGTCTTGGGCACTCTTTATACACTATAGTCTCTAAAGTTGATTGCTTTGGAAAAACTTGTGTACATTGACTCAAGTTGTATTTTAAACTTATAGTTTTATAATTGTGTTGTAGCTACATGTAGATCAGTGAAGGATCTCAGAAGCATCACCTGCCTCCCACAAACCGGTCGGACCGACCTCAGGATGTAAACCCTCCTCACAGATGAAGGACACATCAGGACCGAGGAGCCTCCTCTTCACCGGAAGTCCTCTCAGTCCTTGAGATGCTAACACGCTAGCAAGCGGATTAGCTCGGCTACGTGTCCCATCACTTCCACCAACCATTGTGTTTTAAAAAGATAAAAACACGTATAACCCCCACGACCCGCACCCGCAGGTGTGTGCACGTGTAACCGCGAACCGCCAGCCAGTGCGGGAGGTTGACTCTAGCGGACAGGACCGTTCGCCGGCTGCTTGACACTGAGGACGGAGTTAGCTCCGCAGCTAGCTTGTGAATCACAGCCGCTGCTGCCGGGTGTCAACCGGCCGCGGGGCTGTGGTGTGTGGATCTAAATCTCTGGATCTTCCCGCTCAGCGTGAGAACAACAACATATCCCGGGAAACGTCTCCAGAACCAGCACCGAGCCCCGGGAAGTCCGCGGGAACACGAGTGACCTTGTCTCACCCCGCTGACAGCGACCAGGCTAGCGTTAGCTCGACGCTAGGTCGCCCCGCAGCCGCGCTGTCCTCCCAATGACCGCACTCCGCTCTGTGCGGGACACAAGACCCGCAAGTCCCCCGGCTCACCTTGGACGTCTTGATGGTTCTCGGCGAACCGAGCAGGGCTCTCCCGCACCCCGATAGTACCGCGACTCGTAGCGCCGCCATCTTGTCTGCGAATCTGAGAGAAGCTGCAAGGAGCCGAGAGGAGCCGGAAACACGCGCTTTCCGGTCCGGACCTTCAAAATAAAAAACAAGCCACGTGTGAAATGCACTAACTTTTTTTTATTCGCACGAGACGTCCCGGACCCCGCTGACAAAATAAAACCTGTGAAACCTGTTATTATACTAACCATTATTATCATTATTGTTGTTGTTGATGTAGCAGTTATTATTATTGTTGTTATTAGTATTATTATTATTATTATTATTAACCAGTATGTAATAATAATTAAAAAGTCAGTGCCATTGGTGTTATGAGGTTTTCAATATATTATTTAAGTAAAAGCAATATAACAATATTAGATATGCTACAAGCAAATGTCCCGCATTCAAAAAACAGTGTCAAAAATAATTATACCTGATTTTGCTATGCGTCAACTCTGCTCTTATTTTGAAGGCAACCTTCACTGTTCGGAACTGCTTACCCGTGCTAATTGCGTCTGTCTTGCGGGAAACCTTACACAACTTGGATTTACACCACGTGATTTTGTAACATGTTACAAAATCACAACACACGTTACAAAATCAATCAATCAATCAATAAAGTCACGTGCATGAAATCTCAGTGATGTGAATATTAAAGAAGAGAAGTTTCCAGCTGCTTCGTGACGCTTCTTAAAATCTGACTCAGATTGTGAAGCTCCACAGTTTCATGATGGAGTTATGACACGGGGGGGGGGCGTTTTTCTGCCCCCCCCCGTGTCAGGTCTATTTGAAGCTCTTTCCTCGGACAAGGGCACATGAGGACAAGTGGGCTTATCAACAGGCCTCGACCTGAAGTAACCGTTGAAGGAGAAACTTTATTATAACACAGAACGCACGATAACACGCACATTGGGTCAAATCCACATTTATCATTTCTTTCTTCTTCCTTTATACGTCACCGCAATAAAACATTTACACAGATGTGTTTCTGTTGTGTGTGAAGAGTTGGGCTGCAACACACTTTTATTTTGTTATTACATTGATGTGTCTGTAACCTTTTAAATCACGTGAAGTACAAATCTGAGACAAAATGTAAACATGGACTATGACTCTCCCTGGAAATCCAACTTCACTCCTGCATCACAAACCAAATCCATCTTTGAAGGTGTTGTAACCCGAGTTCTACAGAAGGTGGAAGCACAGCATCAAAAAATACACTCGTGAGCAATTTATTAGGAACACCTGTACCACTGCATAAAATGTGTATTTCTGAATCAGCTGATACTGATCTCCCGAGATTCACCAAATACTAAAAGTCGTTGTGGATGACAAAGAGATTTTTATTTTCCATTTAGTCTTTTTTAACCTGAATTTTGGGGTTTAATCTTTTTCATCCAGTGTAAAACAAAGTGAAAGGGGTAAACGGGATGTTCTGAAACATAAACTGCAAATAGAAATGGACAATACGTCTCCACATCCTCCTGAAGTTAAATAATCCCAGATACACGTGTGGCCATGTTGGGTTTATGACGTCATTGGGAGCCAAAGTCTGTGCAGTGTGAACGTGGTGATGAGCAGAAGTATTGAGGATTGAATATTGGAATCGCCTATCACGACCAATCAGTTCATACATCCCATAATGTGAGGATAAATGCTGGCCAACAAGTGAAAAGAAGGAGGTTGTTGTGTGTAAGCAGGAGATAAACAGCTGAATCAGATATTCAAAATTTGTAAACGGAACAAAAAATACTTCAAAGTATCTGCGGAAACTTTTCAGACAAATGTGAAAGCGTGCCAGGTTCGAATCCGCCAGAGACACGAGCTGGAGACGGAAACTACGATCACAATACTGAAATATTAAGATAGATACAAACACTGCGCTCGTTTGAATGAATTGAAGTCGGTTTGGAGTGAAAGTGCAGATGGATGTTTCCTGTTTGACAGCAGGTAGGCAATAAAGTATTTATCAGCCCCAGTGGTGGTGACTGTCACTCCTGTCATGTCAGCTTGACAGGAGGTCTTTTCTGTAGACGTGCTGTGCATACGAGCAACCGCAGCTGCAGTGAGGGACAACCGCGACGACCTCAAATAAAAAGAGTGAAACATGCAAAACAACTGACTTAACTTGTCTGTACTGAAAAGGTACGTGTTTCATACAAGGCCACAGCGTGTGGATCCAGGTTTAGGAATAAATGGCCGTCTGCTTCAGGTCTTCATTTTCTAGATCTGTCCATCTTTTCCATCGCCTGTTTGCATCTCCACTTCCTCCCACTCTCCATAAATGAAGCCAAATTGTCCTGGATACGATTTGGAGGCAGAGTCTGGGCAGTAGCGATCGGGGGATGGAGCCACGGAACCGAGGTCCCAGCTATAATCGTTAGTCAGTCTCAGCTGTCAATCGTGATGTTTCATCCTGTTTGTACATCATCAAAACCGAACTTATCAGAAACCTGAAGGCGTACACAAACATCAGTGAGGTACGAACGACCTAAAGTGACAGAGACCGTCTTTGAGAAAGATTTATTTGACGTGTTCTTTGCCTCGATGGTTAAATGTCACCAGCCGCTCTCTGAAGAGGTTCGTAGAGTTAAGCCAGCAAACTCACTGTTTACTCTGAGCACATGAAGGACTTGAGGGAAAATATATATATATATAACTTTTCCACCTTGATCTATCAGAATGCCCAAAACTGTAAAGTGCTCCTTGAAGCACTCGACCACCCAACATTCATCGGGCATGCATCACCTGACCTCTGGGAAACATTTGAAATAGAGAGAGAAAGAATAGAAAAACATTGAATTGAATGACTGACAGCAGCCAGCCCCATAGCCTGCAGGCCCCTGACCCCGGACCAGTTTACCTGCCATCCCTCAGCTCCTTTTCACCAGTGACTCTACCTGAACTCAACGATGTGGTTAAGCCCATGAAGCCATCGACTTGCCCCCTGGCCGTGGTTCCCACCACACGACTGAAGGAGACTTACTCACCTGCTCAGGCTCATTGACTTCTGGGCTCCACGCTCAATATTAACAGACCTGTTTCTAAACTCTCGTTCTTATCCAAGATCCTCGGAAAAGCTGAGTTCAAGCACCCGACAGACGACAACTTATTTCAAACATTCCCAATCTGGACAAAAAGCACAAATCCACATTAATGTTGGGATATTGAAACCCCCAAAAATCAGTTGTTTACTGTGCAGCCGGAGTCTTATATCTGTGCTGAGAGATGAGATTGTGTCATCAGAACGTGAAGAGATGAGCAATCAATCAGCTGAGGTAATGGATGTATTTGCACATTTGAATGGTTTTAAGCTTTGGCTGCAGGGAAGAAAGTTTCTCTGTTCAATCAGCATTAAAATCCTCCCTGAGTGAGACGTGTTCTTTCACAGTGTGTGTGTGTGTGTGCGTGTGTTTGTGTGTGTGTGTGTGTTTTCTGTAAGTAACCACAACTGACTACACTCTCCATGATGGAGTCGTGAAGTCACTGGCTTCTTTTCGTGAATGTGGAACAGATCCACACTCTGGCGAGCGGAGCTGACAGCTGACGTAATTGTCTCCGATTTTCTTTAATGGCGGCCGTGGACGTGCTGTGTAATTATAGACATGTCGGCTGTCGTGAAGATTACAGGCTGCACAGCAGTCTCGGTGTGTTGCGTGTGCGTCTGTGACAGCGAGTGTAAGTGAAGACGTCTGCGTGTTCATCACGTGCACTTCACCCGTGTCAGATGCTGAAGTCCCAGCGAGCGGCTCCTTGACAGACAAACGTCTGATGCATTAATTATCCTGATGTGCAGATGAAGCGGCGGCGGCGTCTGAAAAGAGAAGGACGTTGATTCAAGTGACGCACACGTCTCTCTGCATATCTTGGTTTTTCAGTCACAAAGGTGAAGAGTTTGGTCTCAGACTTTTCTTTATCTTGTCCCCCCCCCCCCCCCCCCCTCTTTTAAATATGTAACAATTCTTCATTAAAATATCTAAAAACAACTTCACCTACGTTTTATATATTTTTTTGGACTTGTGTACTTGCATCAGCCAAAATGTCTCCATTACAATTTTCCAACCCAGAGAAATCCACAATTTTATTCCGCGTAACGAGATGTTTGACTTCGGTTGCCTTTTAATTGCGTCATCGTGGCTTCGTCCCGTCTCTGTAAAAGGAAAACACGCTTCCAGCCATTTAGCCAGTTGAACACTCGTATATGTCTCCTTGAAGAAAAATGCTGTTTGAATAAAGCTTATTTGTAATTATTTTGAACAATAAACGACATTTTGATTGTTAAATTTGATTATTTGGTGACACACTGATGTTTATCTCCATTGAATTTCATCTAACAAAAGCCTACAACATTAATGCCTCGGCTACATGTTTGTTTCTGTTGTGATTGATAAATGCACTGAAGAGCACCCCCCCCCCCCCCCCCCCCCCCCCGGCTCCTGGTGCACAAGCATAAAAAGCTACTTGAAAATCACTAAAATACACGTGAAGCACATTACCAGATACGAGTTTCCCTCTGAGGCCTCGTGAAGTCACTTCCACTGAACCCTCCGTGACGTCCGTCTGGTTGAAGTGGTGTTTGTGTTCAGAGCCTGTGATCTGCATCAAAGTCTGACATCACAACGCAGCATTAGTGGATTATTATACTGATGCATCACATCTTATGTATAATTCCATGCTCATTCATATCTTTCAAGTTGTTGCCACAGTGAATCTCTTCTTCCTGTCTGCTCCTAAAAGCCTTGTTCAAACTCCTCTTCAGCTCACTCTGTCTTTTTCAGCGATCTCTCTTCGGCTCAGCCTTGGATACTCTACTCTCAAATATACCAAATAATTTATAAAGCATATGAATTCTCTTCCTGCAAAATAGCCATGATACTGTTCCTTAAAGAATAATCCTGACACACACTGCGATCCTTTAAAGTTTGAGAAATAAGAAAACGACAGACGTCATGAGTTCACTCCATTAATTCCACGAGGCTCGGACCGTATACGATATTATGGTTCATGCACGTCCATGCATGTGTGAGGTGAAACAATATTATTCTTTTTAATTCAATACATTTTTATTGTTGTAGGTTGTATTTGCGTCTGTTTGATTCTCAACAGGACGGAAATTAGCCAAACGAACATTGTGCTGTGTTGAAGAAAACTTGAAACTGGAGATTGAGACACAAACTCCTGAGGAAAATGTTGATTAATCAAGTAAGAATGATTTTCTCGTCGGTTTCAGGTACGTCTGCATTGGCTCAACTTTCCACTCTGACAATCTCCTCGTCTGATTTTCCTTTGCCCTTAAGAATAGTGCGATAGAATGTAAAGAAAATGTTTGCTAGAAAAATATACATCACATGCTCATCTGCACACACATAACAGATTGTTAAACGCACACAAAGCCGTCCTCGAACCTGTGACCTCGCACAACGCTGCAGAGTGAGACAACCTTCACAGTTGTGCAGCCGGATCAATACATTAATGAGTGATGCAAACTGGGGTCCACTCACCACACAGCATCCTTGGAACTAATGAACTGGTCATTGTGCATTCGTGACCTTGACGGATTCTTGATTCAGTCGAGAAGAGGGAGCGTCCACCCGTCTCCGTCCTCCACCTCCCGTGACTCACGCTGAATAATTAAACCTGTGCTTTCCGAGATGAGGGTCATGTGTGTGGGGGGGTGGAGAGGTGGAGCAACCCCAGCAGGGGGGGGGGGGGGGGGGGGGGGTTAAGGGGCTCCGGGCACAGGTGAGGCCCTTTCAGTTTCTGGAGTGGTTTTAATTTGTGAGTTTGTTGTTTCTGTTTTTTCCCCAAAAAGATAAATGTTTTATTCAGAAGGCGAAAACAAAACCAGAAGAACATGAGACTTTAATGAGAGACTCAGGTCCAGACAGGACGGTTCACTTTCATGTGCTGAAGGATTTTCACTTCCTGTTACTGCCAAGAATCTTCATATAGCAGGATTCTGTCCGTCCTCCAAGGGGTTAGAGATCATAGAGTTCAGCTGCGTTATTAACACATGTTCATCAGATATCCAGATGCACCTGCAGACTGGAAACACCAGATAATTAACTATCTTTATCATCATCATTATTGCTTTATTGCTTATAATAATTATTCAAAATCAAGTCAGGGGAAAAAAAAGTTAAATAAAAATGAAAAATGATGCATTATAAAATATGTTTTTATAGTGACCCTCAACCTCACTGCAAAAACTCCAATGTCCAATAAGGAAATGTGACATATGAAATAAAGGTCCCTGTATCAGGTGATATATTTTACCCATAAGGTGTAATATTATTGTCACGTATAAATTATCATTTAAAGGTAATTATATGTACTTTTACATTCAAACTCTGTAATTCTGAATACAAATGTAGCATTTTTTCACTGCAGAAAACATTGTGAAAAGTTTTTATTTAATAATCTTCTTTATATTATATCACATGGGGGGGGGGGGGGGGGGGGGGGGGTGGGGGGGGGGGGGTGGGAGGTGGGTGGGAATGGCGTGGACAGTGGTGTAAGGAGTCAAGGGAAAAGCAATTTGAAGTTTCAAGGGAACCGTCTCTCTCTCTTTTTGGTGTTTCTTCTTTTACTTGCTCTGGGGTTTAGGGTCACGCCTCCTTGTCTCCTCCTTTATCTTCAGATTGTCTGCTCCTCATCTCCTCCTCGAGCTCCTCCTCATCTCCTCCTCATCTCCTCCTCATCTCCTCCTCGAGCTCCTCCTCATCTCCTCCTCATCTCCTCCTCGAGCTCCTCCTCATCTCCTCCTCGAGCTCCTCCTCATCTCCTCCTCGAGCTCCTCCTCATCTCCTCCTCATCTCCTCCTCGAGCTCCTCCTCATCTCCTCCTCATCTCCTCCTCGAGCTCCTCCTCATCTCCTCCTCATCTCCTACTCATCTCCTCCTCCAGCTCCTCCTCGAGCTCCTCCTCATCTCCTCCTCATCTCCTCCTCGAGCTCCTCCTCATCTCCTCCTCATCTCCTCCTCATCTCCTCCTCCAGCTCCTCCTCCAGTTGGCTCTGTCCAGCACAGGCTCCTCTCCAGTCTTCCATCCCATCACTGTTTCTGAGCTGTGGTGGTGCAACATGTCAGTGGACTGCCCACACCGACAGACATGTGATACTCCGAGCTCACAAGGGTCCAGATTGAACCTGCGGTGGTTTTCCTGAACCTTCTGTTTGGCTTCAGGTTTTAGATTTAACTGATTCAGGAGCGTGTGTTTAATTCAGATGGAAGGAGAGATGGAAGGAGAGATGGAAGGAGAGATGGAAGGAGAGATGGCAGAATGAGAGATGGGATGGATCCGGGCGGCTGAGAGTCTGACTAACTCAGAAGGCCATCGATCAGTCGGGTTATGGACGATAGCGGCGTTATAATAATGTTTACCTTTTAAAAACTGAGGGGGGGGGAGGGGGGGTCTATGACCTATACTGCAGCCAGCCACCAGGGGGCAATAACGATGATCTTTATTTACAGTCGCTACCAGCCCTAATAGAAACAGAGTCAGTGAGGCTGCTGTGTGTTTTCTGTAGCTTGTTGCTGTGATGTGAGAATTGTACAAACCCAGGGAGAATTTTAACGTCTCTTACACATTCTCTTGAAAGCTGCTCTAATTTTCTTTGTCAACAAACGCCATTAAAAAAAAAAAGCCAAAAAAAGTCCCTGGTCACTAATTAACTCCCCCCCCCCCCCCTCTGCCACGAGCCCATTGTTCCCCACTGACGATGAAAACACAGTTAAAGAAATTACAGTGTTAACAAGGCTCAGTCATTTCCATTAACAGCTGGTAGTAAATTGTGCTTTTGTTGGGGACTTTTTCCTGAGGCGGATTAACACACATGCGGTGCTGTGGTGACACAACCCATCACCGGAGACAAAAGCTGAAAGAGTCGACGTGGGTGGGAGGCGGCTCATTCACTCGCCCGGCCTCACAGCAGGAGGGCGGCGGCTGCAGGGACGATGTCGATAGCGATTACAGGCGCAGGTTAAATCTCCTGCAGCTGCCGACAGACCGAACCTGAAGCGCTCTGCGGGCCGGCGTCACCTTGAACAGCCGACCTGCTGCCAATAATGCAACCTGACGGGGGCGAGCAGCCGGGGAG
>CM031672.1:27032056-27067056 GCA_006182925.3 Reinhardtius hippoglossoides
TATTATTCAAAACTTGTATAATTTTTGTATAAAGTTTTTACAGCGCTCTGTAGCAGCGAGGCCTCAGGGGGACGTCCTCTGATCCTGGGAGTGTAGTAGACATAATTCTGTTAATTACATTTTTTTTTTACATAACCGTCATTTATGTCAAGAAAATGGCTCCGACTTTATTACAGTCTTTGAATCGTGTCAGTGTTTAATGTGAAGCTGTTTCCTGTGGAGGACTTTCTAAATAAATCTGTCTAACCGGTGTGTGTTGTTTTAAATATCAGGAATATTACAAACTTGTGCTTCAATAAAAAAAAGAGAAGCTTAGATTTGCATGAATATTTAAAACATGTAACTCGTCTGTTTTGAGACAGTTGATGGACTACAGATTGTTTTCATGAATAAGTCAAATGTTGTCATTAATTATGCAAGGATGGAACAGAATCTGTAATATGTGTAATGTGGGTCAAATGTAAATATAAAGGCCTAATTTTTCAGTTTAATGATTTTCTGAAACATAATTATCGATCGATGTAACAGATCTTTCCACTGGTCGTCCTTTAAAAGCAATCAAACGGTTTCTGAAACGTTTAAAATGCAGCAGCTCGCGTCCCGAGCTCTTCATCAACTTCACTGAGCTCATTACAGGACTTAGCTTTCACATCTGGGTGATCTCAGGTCAGCTGGTTCCTCCACAGGCCCGGCGTGCAATCAAGGTCCGGGAACCTTTAGTTTCATTTAGATTCATTTAGTGTTAATTGAGCGTTCGGAGGAGACCTTTACAGGTCGAGCTGATTGGCCGATGTTGTGCTCGGAGCGTGTCAACAGTTCGGCAAAATTAACAAACTCTTAAATCTTCCTGTGGAAACAACAGTTTGATTATTTTGGCTCTTTTCTGACTTGACTTGACTTTGTGTAAATAACCAAGGCGGAAAAAACTGGAATACTGAGCCAGAAAGGAAATGTAGCCTACAGTGTGTGTGTGTGTGTGTGTGTGTGTGTGTGTGTGTGTGTGTGTGTGTGTGTGTGTGTCTTTGTTTCTGTGTGTGTGTGAGAGAGCAGATGATTGATGCTGAGCTGACAGTGCAGCCAGACCAGAGGAACTAAACACATTTCCTCACAATACATTTTCTTTTCTAGACGTCCCTAAGGTACACACACACACACACACACACACACACACACACACACACACACACACACACACACACACACACACACACGCACACACTCTCTTCCTCTCGCTCTTTTAATTCTACTGTTAATTTCCACTCCTCTATTTGTGTCTCTTTGATCGATGACAGTTGGAGCTTCGACAGTTTTTAAAAATGATTTTCCTTTTTCAAATTTAAATCTCACGGACGTCGTTGTCTCGTGTTCAGGCAGCACATTCGTTTCCTCCCTCTGTGTTTCCGTGACTGTTTGACGGAGCAGATTTCACAGTCGATCTCGAACCCGAGCAGAGAGCGAACCTCGGACTCCGGAGGTTCATCAGGAGAGTCGGGTCCACGCGGCCACAACCCATCGACGGCGTGCTCGTTATTTTCTTTCAACTTCCAGAGGTTTATCGATCAAACCAGCCGTCGGCGCGCAGTGTTGCTTCGTCGCTGACCTCCCGGGTTTGTAACTCGGCGCAGTGCGGCTAATGCAACAGAACCAGAGCTGGAGGCAAGAGTCTGTGAACAGGTCCACGTGCTTTACTGATGGAGAGATACAGAGACAGAGAGAGGGGTTTGTTTGTGAGGCACTAAAGGTGCATACATACCTAGATGGACAGTTAGATAGATAGATAGAGAGACAGACAGACAGACAGACAGACAGACAGACAGACAGACAGACAGACAGGCAGGCAGACAGACAGACAGACAGACAGACAGACAGACAGACAGACAGACAGATAGACTCGTGCAGTAGCCTGAAGCCGGGTGCTTCTTCATCTTCCCCAATTTGAAATTCAAGCTGTGGCGTTGTCGTTTTGTCGGCCAAATTTAAATCCGATGTGATTTCTGATAGCAGCTTGTAAACGATTGTCAAAACACAGAGAGTCGTGCCAACGTTTGCCTTCAGGCAACTTCCCGCTGTGGGTGAAGTGCTCCGGTGGCTCGGCAGATTTACAGATAAAAATACTGCACGAGCAGAAGAAATAACTTTACCCCCGGGAAAGATTGAGGCCCAAACACTTTGCAAAGCAATAAGCGATGCGTGAGGTTTGATGATGTTGACGCAGAGGGTCGACACAGACTGAAGCATCAGCAGCTCGTTACGAGAGCGTCGGGGGTTAGATCACATGTTCTGATCCACGGGAAACCGACTAAATCCTATTTGACACTCCTGACAACATCGTTAAGATTTGTACAGTGGTCTGATGTTCCCATGTTTTTCAAACCGGTGTTGTCCAGTTTGTCTTGATCTAAACCTCAAGAGCAAAACTTCTTCTTCAAAATGTGTATTTCACTGATGTGTTTTTACCCAAAAAGCCTCAAATATTATACGTTTCCACAGTATTTGTACATGTTTGACATCATGTGACTCGAGGATCTCTTCACTCTTCAACATCTCGTTACGTCTGATGGAGCCGAGTGTGTGTGTGTGTGTGTGTGTGTGTGTGTGTTGGTTGTATTGAAGTCTGAGGTTGTTGAACGGCCCGGAGGGACCACTCCATTACACTGTCTGCTAGCAATTAGCACCAGAGCTAACACACACACACACACACGCACACACACACACACACACACACACACACACACACACACACACACACACACACACACACACACACACACACACACACACACACACAGAGTACCTGTTCATTATCCTATGGGCGAGCAATTAGTATCAGTACTAACGACAGCGAAATGATGGAGGGTGTAGATACACACACATGCACACACAAGCAGACTACTATACAAGCAATTAGCAACGGCACTAATGACAGCAGACACACACACACACACACACACACACACACACACACACACACACACACACACACACACACACACACACACACACAGAGAACTTTAGAGACAAACACTCTTTATCCTTCTGTTTCCACGGCTGCAAAATTCAGACACGTGGCACAAATAAGATACAACATCATATTTCATTGATAAAGTTTAACTAGGGTATCAAACCCATGCCAGAAAGGGGGAGTGGTCTCGCTGTGGAAGAACGCTGTGGTCCAGAAAACCGTTTTTTTCTGTATTTGCGCACACAAACTAAACTGCAGCAGGCGGAAGCGGAGGAATGTTGTATTGACACACAATCACACACAAACACACACACACAGACAATATATATATAGAAATGTCATGTATGCAGACACACAAGTAGATCAATACCTGCTGATTGAGAAGGGACCATGGAGACGTTTTCTCACTAAAGCAAATGAGGTTAATTTACGCACCAGCAAATAGACTGATCGCTCTTTGTGTGTGTGTGTGTGTGTGTGTGTGTGTGTGTGTGTGTGTGTGTGTGTATGTTTACACACTGCATCACACTGACTGTAATTGCATGGAGATGGTGTAATAGAGTTATTTAAGTGCAAGATGTATTGCAACCACACACAGCACGTCTTTGTGTGTATAGGTGTGTGTGTGTATGTTTGTGTGTGTTGTGTGTGTGTGTGTGTGTGTGTGTGTGTGTGTGTGTGTGTGTGTGTGTGTGTGTGTGTGTGTGTGTGTGTGTGTTGCTACTTAGCACATTTCAATTACTGAATCACTGCATGGGACATTTTCAGTTGCTGAAGTGATGAACCCGTCTCGTTAGTGCGAATCACTCTGTGCGTTTGTAATTTCTAATTTTGTACAAAGATTGAAATTGTCACCCGTTCGGCTTCTGTGACAAAACCCACCTCCGGCTCGTTCTCTGATCTGAATTCATAATGTTTTGACTCACTCACCTTCTCCACGGACATGAACACTGTACTCGAGGTGACTTGTTATTACCAGCACATTAATACGTTTCACTTCGTTTTGACTAAACGTTTGATTTAATCTCCAACAAGCAGTGTTTTGTTATTTGTGTTATTTTGTTGTGGTTGTTAATTGGACCAAAATGAAGACGAGGGGCGATGAAGGTGAGAAGATCTGTGGATTTAAAGGAACAAACTGGGACTTCTCGTTGAGCTACAGACGTTGAATTCTATTAAACACTTGTTGAAAGAATCAAGCATGCAAAAGGATGTAAATATGTCTCCTTATGTAATTAAGATAATCAAACTGAATCAGTCAGGAGAGTTAAAACAGGAGGATGTAAATGTTCTTCAAGCTTTTGTAAACACCTCCCACTCGTTAAAGCCTGAACCCAAACACTTGCGGTCCAAAGGTTCCACCGAGTCTCGTTCTCTCCGTCAACTCTCGACCCAGAATCTCTGCCGTCCCAGTTTTGATTCTTTCTGTGCGAGCACAAAGAAACTCTGCATAATCAGCCTTTTACTGCGCAGCACGGAGACTGTGAGAGTGCGGAGAGGTCGGCGGGCCTCCATGATGTTTTCATGTTTTACTCGGGGCACCTCGATTGAAAATATTGTAACACGCAGTCTCTTTGTGCTCTGCAGCCACCGACAGCGATTCATCAGTGTGTGTCTGTGTGTGTGTGTGTGTGTGTGTGTGTTGACTCCATCCAACTCTGGTGCTGATCACAGAGCTAATTGTGATTAATTAAAATGGATGTGTGGATGATACGGCGGCTTTCAATGGAATCAGGCTCGTCTGGTAAACACTCGACTAATCAGACAAACTACTTTAGCCTCTGCCAGCAGAATGAGAAGCTCTGTGCAGGTCGCATGTGTGAATTAAACAGTCAGGGCCGTTTGGAGCTGTCACGTCGAGGGCTTGATTATTTTAATCAGCTTCATCACAACCCGGTGAAAGATGCACTTTAATCAAATGAGACGTATCCGTGCTGACGTCTGAGCTCACGCTGTTTCAGACAAAAGACCTGAGCGCTTACTGGTGGAGGCCACATCGGATCACAGCTCAAGGTGCATGGCGCAGGAAGTGGCTTGAAGAAATTGGTCTTTACTGTGGGTTTGTCAGTTTAGTTTTCTCACAGCTGTGCACAGATGTGTGGAGCGCACGGTCCAGACCTGTCGCAGGAGGCACGTGAAGGTACGGTCGGTAAGGTGAGTCTGTTCAAAGTGATGTGAAACAAAGTTCATCATGACAAGCAAAAATAAGACTTAAATGGAGGATGAATAAATAAATAAAATAATTAGTAAAAAGACAGTAGTGTAACAACAGTGTAACAATCATTTAAAAGTTACATTACTTCCTGTTACTCAGCACAGCCGGGTCAAAGCCAAATATCTCCAAAGCTTCACACGTACATGTCACATTAACACTGTTAAATGTGTATAAATACAAAACCAGACATTTGACAATATTACTCATTTTATTTTTGATTGTATATTTTCCCAACCGTCTCGATCTTGATCTTAAACATTGTGAAAAACAGTCTCTTGAATCTTTAATCACCTGCAGCTTGTTAGCACCGAGGCCGACGAGGTTCAGCCGCCGCTAACAAGCCTGGTCATGTAGCAATCAATTCACCACACACACACACACGCACGCACGCGCACGCACGCACACACACACACACACACACACACACGCACACACACACACACACACACACACACACACACACACACACACACACACACACACCCTTGCATCTTAACATCTCCTTTTCCTTTGTAAAGTCGTCCAGTCACTGTGTCAAGCTTTGCACTTTAAAATGTAATTTCGTCTTTTACCGAATGACTTGAGGTGTAAATGTGAAGCACAGACAGGATTCAGCCCGGGAGACAAACGGAGGAATTATGTGTATTTACATGTTTAAACTATTTGCTTCTCGCTGTAACTAACTTAATAGCAACGTAGATATTATGAGAGATGACTGGTTTCCTCCGAGTTGTGTATCCAAAGTGAGAGCACACTTCTCAGAATCCCTGCCCCCTCCGTCCTCCTCCTCCTCCTCCTCCCAGAGGAAGGGAAACATGTCAATGTCCTTTCACTCCTCTATCGATTCCAAACAGCGTCACCTCCAGCAGTGATTAATCAGCGAGCCTGTATTGGAATTCTTGGCGTTAATTTGTTCCTCCCTCCGTACGACCAAAGGCTCCTTGTTGATGCCTCAACGTACAAAAGATAAGACAGTTACAAACGATGCAACCATCCCTGCCCACGTACTTCAATGTGTTCTTCGTGTTGGCGTGGGCGTTAAGAGATACATCCACTAGAGGGCGACGGGGGGGAAGAAGTCGTGATAACATTTCTGAAAAAAGTTGGCTATTTTGTCCCTTAACAGTATCCGTACGTTTTCAGAAGACGCACAAGCACAAACACAATCAAGGCTTCACGTCCATTTCCTTATATTCGTGTATGTAGCCCTGGGAAAAGGGGGAAACAGCTGGCTGACAAAACCCCATTGTGATCGCATTCACAACAAGAAACACACACACACGCACACACACACACACACACACACACACACACACACACACACACACACACACACACACACACACACGCTAACATCTGGTTAACACCGCTACATTAAGCTTTCGTCTGCAATGGGAATAGAGACAATCATCATTCACTCCTACGTTAAACGACCTTGTGGTAAACACTCCCGTGAAGACGCTTATTTCTTCCATCTTCCTCTTCTTTACTTTGTCTTTGAGGAGAATATGAAGCTCTGACGGTCGAGGTAGAACTTCAATCTACGGTTTCCCCCCCCGGTGAAGACCCGTCCCTGTTTCATGTGGACGATGACGATGCCTTCACGGTACCGAGCCAGCTCCGTGGAGGAAACAGCTCTCCAGGCTTGTTGTGGATAGAACCCGACCGGGCGGCACAGAGTCCTGATTTCAACCCCATCCGACACCTCAGGGATCAACTGGAACACCAATTACAAGTCGGGCTTTATCGGGCTTTATCTGCCAGCATGAGTCGGACCTCACTAAGGCTCATGGGGCTGAATGGGAGCAAATCCCAGCAGCCAGGCCCCCGGAGCCTGGTGGCAAATCTCAAACCAGAAGCAGGGAGGTTGTTACAGCTGCAGAATAATGTTTTTTGAAATCCAGAGTCAGTGAGAACACACGGATGTGATGTTCAGGCGTCTTTTAGATTTTATACCGTGGAAGTATTTCAAAAACAAAACAGGATCCAACTAAATTAGAGGCCCACAAGGAAGGGAACATCAAAACCAAAAGGATAAAAGCTTTCAAAAGATCCGAACCGAAGCAGATTGTGATTCTAATCTATGTTCGGTTGCACGTTTTATACTAATGAAAGATTAACATGTGTAATATTTATGTTTATGACATATTCAACATCGAAGCTGTGGCGTAAGATTTTCCCCTAAACAACCAACTACTTTCAACTAAACCTTGTGGTGGAGTTAAACAATACAACAAACTATCATCCATTAAAAGTAGGAATTTTCTAATGTTTAAATATCATGTGAAAGGAAAACAATGAATAAAATATTTTTCCGTCCTTGTACATTTGGGGATGTTTGCCTGAAAGTGGATGAGCAGGTGGTTTAGTGCTGTGAAGATGTAATATTTAACTTTTAAGGTAATAATCAAACGAAAAACACTATAAAAAAAGTATTTGTATGTTTCTTGACGTCTCCCATTGAAAGTCATTTGTATTCCAATAACTAAATCAGGCTGTTGTTGATGACCCTCTATTGTCTGATGAAGCCTCACGATGATTAAAACAAGCTTTATTACTTTTATTGGGCCGTCGACACGGCAGAACCCGTTTCCTCCGTTTAATGGCCGCGCTGACGTTACATTGGATTTGACATTTGTGTCCTGAACCGTATCGATCCATGATCTTTGCTTCAGCAGCCTTCAGGGGCGACTGACACAGCTTTACTGCGGAGTTTCATCTTGTGCTTCATTGCATCTTTAAGGGTCATTCTGGTCATTTAGCTCAGGTCCGTTCTCTGCTCATCAAGCTGTGACTGAAGGTTTCCGGCTTCTGGAAAAGGCAGCGATTCATATTTAATGCAGGAACACATGTGATGCACGTATTCCCAGATTTAAACAACTCTAGTATTTCGTTTTGCTTCTCCCACTTTGTTGTGTGTCAAGATCCACGTCAGTTTTTGTTTTGAACCATTTCATGTTTTCACTGTTTACTTCGTTGTATTTATTTCCTTTCCCCATTTCTCACATCTTTACTTCCTCATGTGTTTCTCCCTCTGATCGTCGGTTCCCTCTGTGAAGTCCGTGTTCCTCTCACCTCATCCCCACTTCTTCTTGTTCCTCCTGCGTTTCCTGCGTTTCCTGCTCTCGTGGACACTTTGGTTTTGGACCCTTCCTTTGTACCAAACCCTTTTTTGTACCAAACACACTTTACCTGAGGCGTCCATTTGAGTTTGTGTCCAGCCTTGTCGCAGTTAATGATATTTTAACTTCATGTCCTATGTTCTATGTCTGTGGCATATTGTTAATATGGCATTTAAGGATTGTTAATTTTGTAAATCCGCTGACAAACAACAAGCTGCACTTTGTGTCACGCAGCTCAGATGATATGCACAGAGACAGTTTCCTGCCAATTAAAGCTCTGATTGGTCAATTATGTCTCCAGCTTGAGAAACAGCTGAAACAGCACATTGTACGTTCAATAAGTCCATCGTCTCTACGCTGCTGAGGCTTTGTCTGGAGCCAGCGGACTCACAGAGACAATCAACCATTCACACCCACTCACAGAGAGCTGCCAAGTAAGAACCTGGAGCAGAGCTATGGACGCCGCAACTCAGCAAATGTCCCGAAACGCAATTGTAGAACATTTATTTTGTAATATTTGTGCACAAGGCATCAGATCTCTTTTATTTGGGGGAAATGGATGGAAGCTGCTCCAACAGGTCCTGATGATTTACCTCTCCTGTCTGAGGGGCTGGACTTTGTGGATAATTAGACAGTTGAGGATAAATACAGTGACACGGTCATTGTGGTCAATGGCAGATGAAAGGTTTAAAGGAGAATAGATAACAAATAGAATAAAAGAGGAGATGGATGAATGTTAAATAAAACTAAAACGACTGTGTCCGATCTCCGTGACAAACACGAAGCCACTGGTTGTGTTTCTGCTGCTGAGTGGAACCTGGGGAAACAACAGCAGCGACGAGAAGCTGTGAACCGCAGCACGACAGCAGCAACAAGGGTTTTAATGAAAGAGCAGCGGAGGAGGCGCCCGAGGACCCACCGGGATGTTTGATTGGTCATCGAGGTCCGGACACCCTCTAACAAGCTCAGGCAGTCGCACCTCCAACCCGCTCATCTAGAAGAGTCAACCAGGACCGCGCTGACCGATCCTCCTGTAAACCTGCTTGCACTCAATCACAGGTTTCATTTCCTGTGTGAGACTTGTGATCTTTGTCCTATAACAAGCTGTGGCTGGTTCAGAGCCCGCCGGCGCCCAGGGGGCCCGTCAGACCTCGTCTGACAGCTGCAAAGCTGAGGATAAGGACTGGGGGCCCCCGGAGAGCCTGACGGGATGACACCTTTGTCAACAAGCTGTCATGTCCCCCATAATCATATGCAGAATAATATGTGAGCCATGAGAACACGTGCCAGCTCATCCATCCTCATTTCTAAACGATGATGTGGATGTCAGGATTTGCAAGACTTTATTCTGCAAACTGGAACATGTGTACTGTGGACTGTGTAAAGAGATGAATAACATGACAGCGCCCCAAAAGTGAAGCCAGTCTGGATTGTCCCCCTGGTGGCCGGCTGCAGTATAGGGGATAAAACCCGGCCTTCTAGTTAGTGGGTGGAACATGGACCAAACTAAAAAGAACATGTTAAATACATTATAGTCATTGGTAGTTCATTTTTATATTAAGTATGGTTTTGATTGGTGATTTGATGATATGAAAATGAGGTGAAGATCACTGGACCTCGCCACCACGGCTCCATCCCTCGAAACTGTGCCTCAACTCAGGGGCTGCATCCTTCAGAGGACCTGGTCTACGCAGCCAACACCCGATGCATCCTTCTTCTGCTACATAGACCTCGCCGATGGAACTGGAATGAGGCGTTCTGGTCTTCTTACCGTCTCACCAGCTTGTCCGTGAGACGAAAGAGACGGAAAAAATTGTTTGTTACATACAGAATAGATGGCTCCACCCACTGCCCCTCCAAATATGGTAACTTCTGGCTAAAAAAACAAACCAAGATGGCGCTGGACTAAATGCCAAACTCGAGGCTTTAAAACGGCAGCTTACAAACCAATGGGTGACGTCACGGTGGGCGACCTTTACCTTTTGATCTTTGGCAAAATCTAATAAATCAACTAGAGACATTCCTTGGAGTTCTTCCTGAGATATCTCGCACACGAGGACGTGATGAACGTACGAACCAACGACCCTGCAAACATCATGCTCCACCTGTCGCTGGTGTGGAGGCATGAGAAGAAACGATGTCACACAGGAAATCAAAGAAACATGGAGCAATTGAGCGAGCGGGGATGAAAGAAAAGAGCAATTAAATCATGTATATGTACAAGAAAAGCGGTGTAACGTGCTCAGCGAGCCCCCGGAGATGAGTGCACGTCAATCAGCCGTCTCCTTGTACATAATGAGATGCTGCTGTCGACCCACGCCACTGGAGGCCACACGCATCAGGTCTAATGAGAACAAGCTTCACTTTATTGGACTGTCTTCTGCAGCTTCATGTGGCTTTTCTCACAAATGCTGACGTACACATCGTCTTTAAATACTGTGCGAACATAAGCTCGGTTTTTAGAACCTCTGAGATCCTAAAGATTAGAGACTGGAAACACAAAAGGATAGTCTGAGGAAGAGAGGAACATTTTGGACGAGGAAACAAGCAAGTGAGGAAGGATGGAGGAGACAGAGGAAAATGTTCGACAGCGACAACGCTGCAGGAGAAATGTGATTAAATCTAATTATCTTGTACACAATTAAATCTCAGGGTTAATCGGGATTATTGAGACTCGCTGCTCTGGGACTCCAACACTTCACTTAAGAATATAATGATTGTGTGATTACATGGTGCAGATGAACGTTGAGCCTCGGGAGCTTCTCCGGAGACGACGTGAGAACACAGCGGGAGATTCCTCCGCCGGATTCACCACGTGTCTGACAGACGCAAAAGCCAACCCGAGGATGTGGAACCCTCCCAAAGAGGTTATAACTGTAGATGGAGTTAGTTTTTCATTAACATTCCCATCAGCCAAATTTAAAACTGGCAGCAAGGGGCTATAAACAGTCACTGACATCTATAACGGGGTCGTTCTCCAATGTTTTCAATTCAAATAAGACATTTTCATTCTGAATGTGTCGGTGTCAGCCAAGTGTCTTTGCAGGAAAAATGAGGATTTACAGATCAGTCACTGTTTGTGCTCCTGTGTGTGTGTGTGTGTGTGTGTGTGTGTGTGTGTGTGTGTGTGTGTGTGTGTGTGTGTGTGTGTGTGTGTGTCAGCACCCTCTGGACAGACTGGAACATAATTGTAGAGCAGAGCAGCGTTTCAGAATTTCCCCCGGGGCCGGAGACTAAATGGTCTCTTTGCCTTGGCCCATTTCCACACTCATGTAAAATACATTGGCTTCATGACACACTGGACTGGATCAACAGAAAGAGCTGGATGCACATAACAAGATGACAGCAGCCTCTGGAGTCTGTCGGGCCGCCTGTGTCATAAATCTCCCCGCAATCACAGCCGGTGCAATCACGGAGGTCCGGTGCACAGCAACCAGGCTGCAAGCAGCTTGTTGCAGAGCAGCCGTCCAATCAGTGAGCTCGAAGGAGACGTGCCCATGCTACACACCGGTTGTTCTCAGTGAGGAGTACGGTGATTCAGCAAGAAGGTTGAAGGAGTTGTTGAGGAGTAGTGAGTGAGGAGTAGGCTGAGCAGAGAGTGAGTGAGGAGAGGTGAAGGAGGAGGGAGTGAAGGATGAAGGAGTGAGGAGTGGAGGGAGTGAAGGAGTGAAGGAGTGAGGGAGTGAAGGAGTGAGGGAGTGAGGAGTGAAGGAGTGAGGGAGTGAGGGAGTGAAGGAGTGAGGGAGTGAAGGAGTGAAGGAGTGAAGGAGTGAAGGAGTGAGGGTAGGAGTGAGGAGTGAGGAGTGAGGAGTGAAGGAGTGAAGGAGTGAAGGAGTGAGGAGTGAAGGAGTGAGGGAGTGAGGAGTGAGGAGTGAAGGAGTGAGGGAGTGAGAGGAGTGAGGAGTGAGGAGTGAAGGGAGTGAGGGAGTGAAGGAGTGAGAGTGAGAGTGAAGGAGTGAAGGAGTGAAGGAGTGAGGATGAGGAGTGAAGGAGTGAAGGAGTGAAGGAGTGAGGGAGTGAGGAGTGAAGGAGTGAGAGGAAGGTGAGGAGTGAGGGAGTGAAGGAGTGAAGGAGTGAGGGAGTGAGGGAGTGAAGGAGTGAAGGAGTGAGGGAGTGAAGGAGTGAGGAGTGAAGGAGTGAAGGAGTGAAGGAGTGAGGGAGTGAGGGAGTGAAGGAGTGAAGGAGTGAAGGAGTGAGGAGTGAAGGAGTGAAGGAGTGAGGGAGTGAAGGAGTGAAGGAGTGAAGGAGTGAAGGAGTGAGGAGTGAAGGAGTGAAGGAGTGAAGGAGTGAGAGGAGTGAAGGAGTGAGGGAGTGAAGGAGTGAAGGAGTGAAGGAGTGAAGGAGTGAGGGAGTGAAGGAGTGAAGGAGTGAAGGAGTGAAGGAGTGAAGGAGTGAAGGAGTGAAGGAGTGAAGGAGTGAAGGAGGAGGAGTGAGGAGTGAGGGAGTGAAGGAGTGAGGAGTGAAGGAGTGAAGGAGTGAGGAGTGAAGGAGTGAAGGAGTGAGGGAGTGAAGGAGTGAGGGAGTGAAGGAGTGAAGGAGTGAAGGAGTGAAGGAGTGAAGGAGTGAAGGAGTGAGAGGGAAGGAGTGAGGAGTGAAGGAGTGAAGGAGTGAAGGAGGAGGAGTGAAGGAGTGAAGGAGTGAGGGAGTGAAGGAGTGAAGGAGTGAAGGAGTGAAGGAGTGAGGGAGTGAAGGAGTGAAGGAGTGAAGGAGTGAGGAGTGAAGGAGTGAGGGAGTGAAGGAGTGAAGGAGTGAAGGAGTGAGGGAGTGAAGGAGTGAAGGAGTGAAGGAGTGAAGGAGGAGTGAGCGGAGGTGAGGAGTAACGGATAATGTGAGAGGAGGTGAGGAGTGAGGGAGTGAAGGAGTGAAGGAGTGAGGGAGTGAGGAGTGAGGAGTGAAGGAGTGAAGGAGTGAGGGAGTGAAGGAGTGAAGGAGTGAAGGAGTGAGGGAGTGAAGGAGTGAAGGAGTGAAGGAGTGAGGGAGTGAAGGAGTGAAGGAGTGAGGGAGTGAAGGAGTGAAGGAGTGAAGGAGTGAAGGAGTGAAGGAGTGAGGGAGTGAAGGAGTGAAGGAGGAAGTCTGCGTAAGGAAGAGGTTGGCGCCGGCGTGTGCATCAATAAAACACCGGATAATTACACAGGAGGTCACGCTTACACAAATTAAATCAATTGAAATATGGA
Source organism: Reinhardtius hippoglossoides (assembly GCA_006182925.3). Classification (NCBI taxonomy): domain Eukaryota; kingdom Metazoa; phylum Chordata; class Actinopteri; order Pleuronectiformes; family Pleuronectidae; genus Reinhardtius; species Reinhardtius hippoglossoides. The sequence continues at coordinate 27,045,530 of CM031672.1, forward strand.
CCGGAACAGGGAGTATCATCGTGACCCTGCTCGCCGTCGATGTTAGCGATTCAATGTTTGATTCTCTCTCAACTGGCATCAATAAATATGCTGATTTCAGGGGCAACACACGGATGTTAGAGCCTTTTTCAGATTGTGAAGCACAACAGGCACCGGTCAGGTGCACACTGGAGCCATCACACAGACAGATGTAGTCAACAGTAGGATCCCATCAGACCCCGTTCACATAATCAGGTCGAATTCCTCAGGAAACGCAAACAGCAACAGACGCATGAAACGTACGTTCAGGTTTAAATCACTGAGAAACGACAGATTTGGGGTAAAAACCAAATACAATGACGTCTGAAACTGGAATGACATTGTTTTCATCTAGATCCATGAATTATTCTTTGGGAAATCAGTGCAAAAAGAAAACATAACACATTATTAGATGAAGTGAAGAGAAACATCCTTTGTTCGGGTCTCGACCAGAAGAGTTCTTTCTCGACTCGCGTCCCGTCCTTCCACCGAGATCCGGGGAAATCTGTTCACTATGTTTTGTGTGAAACGTCCTTGGTGGAGATGGTGGACATGGTGATTTATTAATCAAAGATATACTCCCCTGATATTTCAAAGAGAGCACAACAGAACACAGTCTAACTGGAAACTTTGGGCAGACCGTCTGGTGGCAGAGAAGATGCAGAGCAGGACCAATCAGGTGGACGACCCAGGAGAGCTGGGGGCGGCTCGGAGGTCCGACAGACGGGTGGAGTCTTTATTCGCAGGACGTGCTGGAGCCCGGGCCGAGAGGCTGGAGCTTGACCACTGTAGAGGACAGGAAACTTTAGGAAATGGTAATTCTGACAGAATCAAACCACCGGGATCTTTGAGGAGCAGCTGGCTGATCACTTTTGGCCTAAACTCAAACTTTTGACCTCATTCTCCTCGGCCCCCGACTCCAGCTCCTGTTTCCTTCTACCTGACCACGTTCGTCCCTTCGTGTCCTCGGAGCTGCCGTTTTCCATCTGCCTGCCAGACGTCCTCTCCCGTCGTCTCACTGGCTCCTCGTCCAACTGCTCACCTCGTTATTACCGGATCTTCCCCGTTGTTTATTCCCTTGTTACGTGCAGTTTCTGACCTGCTCATTTCTACCTGACGCTCTTTCACCAATCGAAGCAACTTCCCTGCATCGGCTCGTGTTTGTCTTGGTTTGAATCGCACTCTCTGTGTGTTCGGGTCCAGTTTACCTGGTACAAGCAGTTGTGACATTGCGTCAACAGAAAGCAATAGAAATCTTTTCTTTCTCTCTTGCACTCACACACACAGTGTATATATACAGTACACACACACACACACACACACACACACAGACACACACACACCAAATCCTCTCCTTAATCCATCCTGCTGCTTCCCTCCGCATCTTCCTCCTGCAGAACATCCCTCGTCCTCCTCTCCTGACTCAGTGTAACACCCCAGCTTCTCTCCTCCTCTTCTTTCCATCATTAACTTTCTCCCCCCCCCACATGGTCTCCTCGGCCCCAGGATTCTGCTGACGTCTTCGAGTTCCTCCTTCATCCTCGTGGAGAATGGATAAAGAACAGTGCACGACTTGGATTAGCCTGAATCCCTGCAGCAGCTTCACTGTTTCCCGTGTTTCTAAAGCGACCAGGTCAACAGAAATAGGTTTCACTCTATTTTTTAAGATGCTCAGTAGTGAGGTGAGAACATTATATCCAGCACAGAGAAATATTCAGGACTTGTTTAGCCAATAAGCAGGTGGAAACATTTGTAGAGTAGAATGACCCTCGGTAGAGAACATACCTCCGGCAAGGCCAAGCCGTCCTCACACACGATTGTCTCGTTCTTATAGAAGAAACACAAAAGAACGTGGTCCGACATCCTAAGTGGTTTATTTGTCCATGAAACTTAGTTTAAAACAGATTCATGGATCTGCCCCACATTCAAATTCCAAAAGTTATAAGTTTTTGCACAATTCTGCTCAGCACAAGTTCAACACACACACACACACACACACACACACACACACACACACACACACACACACACACACACACACACACACACACACACACACACACACACACACAGGATGTAGTGATGTGTCTATCAAACCAGGAGGTGGAGCAGGGGAACAGACCAGGATCACAGGAGCAATAACCAGAGACCAGAGAAGAAGCAAAGATCCACAATCCCAATAGACTGGGAACTAGCTTTTATCTTCATTAGTCTCACCTTCAATCACTTGGGTTTGTAGGTGAGGGGGTGAGGTCCACTGAAGTTACAGTACCAACCACTGCACCACTGGTTTCCACTGAGTAGAACTAACCAATGAAGACGGGTGTCGGAGCAAATCCCCGGATGAGAAACCTTCTGCAGCTCCACTCTGGTTCAGGCAAAAGGCAAAACTCAGCAGGTGATCGGTGTCGTCACCGGATGAATGTGACTCACGCTCTCGCTCGTGCTGAGCTTTGCAGCCGAAGGAAGAGCGAAGCCACCAAATCCCTCCTCCTCCAACTCGCCGCCTGCATCTTCCTCCTGCTTCCCCAGCAGCTTTCTCCCTGTGGAGGAATGTGGATCAATACGTCCAGTTTCTTTCCTCTTATCTAAGCCACTCGCTCCTTTTCTCATCTCTTCCCCTCCAGTCCTCAACCCTCCTCCTCTCCTTTGACCTACTTTATCTCCTCTGCACGCTTCACTCTTCCTCCCTTCCACCTCCTCTTCTCCACCTCTCCTCCCTGCCTTTCACCCTCTCTGATTTTACTATACGTTTTCACTTCTCTTCTTTTTATTACTTTACTCTACTGTCTTATTAATAGTCCACGTCCTCCTGTTTCTACTTTCCATCCTTCCGTTCCTTGGCCCGTTACTCCAAAGCTTCCCTCTCCTCACTTTTCATTCCTGTCTTTTCATGATGTTGTATTTTCAAGAAAACACATCAAATTGGCCATTTTGTTTGGACTTTGATCAGAAGAAATTGTACATTTATTGTGAAGAAAACCAGTAAAAATGTGATTATTTAAAATTACTTATCTGTGTTTCTTTTATCGAGACTGAGTCCGACTCAACGTGTTTATTGCTTTATTCTGACCAGCTTCAATGGTGTTTGGCAGGTGTGTCTGTTTAGTGCTCGCACACACACACACACACACACACACACACAGCAGAAATCCTCACACATGTAATTTATACAGCTGCACACAACATTGGTCAACACACACAACCTTGAAAGCATCTGGCTGCCATGGTAACTGTCCAGTGAGCTCAGATTGAACTGACGGCACAGCAAGCCAGGGTTTTAATGTGTGTCTGTGTGTCTGTGTGTCTGTGTGTGTGTGTGTGTGTGTGTGTGTGTGTGTGTGTGTGTGTGCGAGCACTAAACAGACACACCTGCCAAACACCTGACGACAAAATCCACCAACACACACACACACCCTTCTCAGCAGCCTGGGGATCAGTTTGGCTGTATCTCTGTGATATCATCAGCCTGCTGCTGTGATTTATCCACATGTGCTTGCGTCTGGAGCCTGAATGTGACCTGTCGGAACCCCGCAGGCGTCGGGTCTGCAGCCGAGCAGCGGATCCAACGCACGCCCTGATGTCACCGCAGCCGTCGGCAGTCACAAAGCAAGGACGTGGAAATCAGCCGACAAAAACGAGACACTCACAACCAAGATTCACTTTCTGATATTCAGGTCAAAAGACACATTCTGGGAATTAAACTTCCACTGACACGACGCAGAGAAGCAAAGCCCTTCCTCCCCCGGCTCCACTCGGACCCTCGTCATCGTCACGTTCACTGTCTCGTTGAACGCAGCAACCAGGGAACTTGTGAGTCGTGACGTGGTTCAGGAGCTGATATGAACCTGGAGCTTTGGTGTGAGCGGAGTAGAAGTATTGATTTACAGTCCTCAGGTCCCATCCTGGACTTTCACTGGATCGCTGCACTGCTGCAAACTCATTTTGAATGAGTGTGGGTCACAGACGCCTTTTATCTAAACATGAATAAAACTTGTTTAGGAGCATATTTCAAATAAAACGTGTCAATCTCAACGTCAATTCACTGACTTTTTGGAAATATAGAGACGACTGTTAAAACCCAGATGATCAATGGGAAAGATTAATCACAAAATATGAAAACTACTGCACCTGCATAAACAAATAGGGGAGAAAGGATTTTCACGAATAACCAACAATTTGTTCATAACCATTAATACGACACCTTCAAACATAAAAGGGATATTCAACATCTTATGTTAAGAAAAATACTTTGCATCAAATAGCTGACAAATATATAGTTTAATATTCATGTCTCCCAGTTCAACAGGATCATGTCTCCCAGTTCAACAGTGATGTGTTAATGGTTCTGGAGAACATGTCGCTCTACTGCACAGGGGAGTAAGAAACAGATCAGATACACAGACGATACTTGATCTGTTGGGTTTGATCCATTACTCGATGTATTAACGATACGTGTTTTATGAATGTGTTGTTCACGTTTCCCGGACTGAAGATGGAAACGTCGAGCTCGGATCAATATCTCCTGGAAACAAAAGTTGCTTTGCTCTTTTCGGAGGCACAGCAACAGAACGACCTGGCGTCTTCTTGTCATCTGTGTCATTTCCACAAACATGAACAGATGAGTCCAACTAATTGTATTTGGGAACATAACATGCAAATTGGCCGTGTATCCCCGTCCCCCCCCCCCCCCACCCTCACCCGGGGACCCCCCCAGACCCGGATGTTCGCAGCAGGCTCCGTCCAACTTAGTCCCGAATGTGGTTTCCTCCTCGTCAGAGTCTCTGTGCGTGTGGGAGGAACATCCTGAGGGAACTGAACATTTCAGACTTTCACATATGAAAAAATAAATCCTCTCCAGGATAATGTGCTCACAGGCAGTAAGAAAACTCCTGTGACGTCCCAGAGGGGACATTTCTGGTTCATGGGTCATATGGAACCAGAACATTGATTTAAATTGATTTCATCTGAGACATGGAAAAGTTATTTATTTAGAAAAATCTCCTTCCCTCCAGTTAAAAGTAAATAAATAAAACAAGACACCTTGATCTTCATCGCGTATGAAAGTCTTCACAACTAACAATGGCACATGACTTTATTGTTAATGTCTCGCAGCAGCCAGTCGTCCTCGATACAATCTGAGCCCATCGGCCGTCGTCTGATGACAAATTAGACTCTGGGGGAAAAATCTAATATTATCGGGCTGTTAATGCAGACGGCTGATATCCGGGCCAAGACCCTGTTCTCCGTACGGCGTTCAAAGTCCGACTAGATACTTTAATCACACATGTGGAACGTGGCTAATCTCTATGAACATCCACCTTCACATAGATACAGATTAATGAAATCGCTGAGAGTCGGAGCTGAGAAGCCGGAGACGTGAGAGCAGCGGGTCTGATTGGCTCAAAGTCCAAATCACATAGAAGTGTCTCAAATCCTCGTCATGATAATAACATGTCCGAGCAAACGTTTCTTTTTTAAATGCTGCACAGGATCCCCCATCATTTAAACCTTTTTAATTCGTTGCCTTGTGCCAAATCACACGATTGCATGGAACTGGCCGTCTCCTCCAGCGCTGCGCTTGGCGGCGCGGCCCTCACAAGCAGCGGCCGCCCTCTCCTCGACTGTTTCTTCAAGCTCACTTCAAAAGAAAAGCCGCGGTGCTAATTACTCCCCCAAGTGAAGCCCCGCTGTCGAGTACAAAGTGTGAAACATAGATTCTTCTGCGCTCTTTTCATCTGAGACTCTGGAATGGCTGCTCGCACTTTCAACTCGATTGACCTCCTCCCTTGAAGTCGTACTTCGCTGTGCTCCAGAGTTTTATCTATTTTATTTATCTTTGCATTTTCCCCGCGCACACACACCTCTGCAGGATCTCAGCAGCGATCAGCCTTCCCTGCCCCACGGATCCACAATCCGGAGGGAACTTGTCCTGAGAGCCTCAGTCTAAGTTGCCCCTTAATGAATTTAGCCCCGTGTACACTTCATCCCTCTCAACATCATAAAGCCTTTGATTACGTTGCTACTACAATTTAATTGGGAAAGCAGCTTATAGTTGTACAGTAGTTCTTCTTAAAATTAGAATTAGTACTTTAGGAAATCGTTTTAAATCTCCACAGGGTTCAACTGCAGGTTAACACCCGACTGCTCCACGTCCTTTCTTTGCCTCACGATTCAATTCACTTGCACATGATTTGAAAGGGTGTTGACGTGATGCGGCGAAGTGTTGCGTCACAGCCAGAAGGTTCCTGGAGTTTTGCATGTTCGCCCCCGCGTCCGAGGGGTTTCTCCATTTTCCTCTCGCGGTCCAAAAGACCTGGAGTTTGGGTGTGAATGGTTCTTTGTCATTGTCCTTGACTGAGTCGAAGTGTTCCTGAATATCACCGCTGCCGTGTGCTCTAATCGTGAGTCACTTCCAGCTGTCAGTCATGTTTTCATACAGCTACGTCCATGTGCTGTGTAAGGCAGCCCTGCGATACGCTGGTCAGCCTCCGCAACCTTTTAAGAATAAGCAGTACAGATGGTGGATGGAGAAACTGTGAGGTCTTGATGCTTCTGACTTTATATCTTTGAAATATAAAGGGTGTGATGATTTGTATGTCAAAGCTGCTTCCAGTCAGCTGAGTTCCTCCTGCCGGCCTCCAGAGCCGGTGGGCGTGTTGAAGACTTTTTTAGCAACGGTTTTAAAAACTGAAAAAGATCACAAACACCTTGGGTTGAAAGACACATGACACATGACACATGACGAAGACGTCAACATGGAAAGAAAAAGCGACATTTGCGAGGCTTTGGGTGATCGGGGCCGACGCTGGTGATTGATGTGTGGTAAACATGTATTTATATCCTGCTTTCCCGTCTTGATGAGCGCTCAAAGTGCTTTCAGAGCGACAGTCACACGTTCGTTCAGTGCACGTGTGCAGCACTTTCTCTATCATAGCGTCACTCGCACACTGTCAGCACAGCCATCGGGGGCAATTTGGGGTTTGGCCTCTTGCCCGCGGAGACTTCAACATCCTCTTGCGCCCCGTGCTCCGTGCCACCCATTACCCGAATGCTCTGGACCTTTTCCTGTGGAGGTGGCTCTGTCTCCAGGCTTTGTGTTGCCGGGGGTGATGCTCAGAGAACTGGACTGGTGGTCAGTTTACCGTCCAATTACAGCTCAGAGCAGCAGCGAGGCCGCTGCGTCCCCTCAACTGAACAAAGCCTCGCTGTTCCCACACAGCAGGAGCAGCGGGAGCAAATATCATCGAGTCCGAATCATTGTTGTTCTTTATGTTTGGTGCGTGTTTGTCTGTGTTGTGTGTGTGTGTGTTGTGTGTGTGTGTGTGTGTGTGTGTGTGTGTGTGTGTGTGTGTGTGTGTGTGTGTGTGTGTGTGTGTGTGTGTGTGTGTGTGTGTGTTTGTCTGTGTGTGTGTGTCTGTGTGTGTGTGTGTGTGTGTGTGTGTGTGTTGAGAGACTCGCAGCAGGAGGCAGTGGAGTTAAAGCCTCCTTCACTCACATCAAAGACAGAGCTGCTAATAAAAGAGCAGAGAGAAAGTGAGGGAGACACGAGCGCTTATCAGAGAGAGCAGAGAGACGGCTGCTGCTGAATCTGTCTGCTGCTGCTGCTGCTGCTTCTGCTGCTGCTGAATCTGTCTGCTGCTGCTGAATCTGTCTTCTGCTGCTGCTGCTGCTGCTGCTGCTGCTGAATCTGTCTGCTGCTGCTGAATCTGTCTTCTGCTGCTGCTGCTGCTGCTGCTGCTGCTGAATCTGTCTTCTGCTGCTGCTGCTGCTGCTGCTGCTGCTGAATCTGTCTTCTGCTGCTGCTGCTGCTGCTGCTGCTGCTGAATCTGTCTGCTGCTGCTGAATCTGTCTTCTGCTGCTGCTGCTTGTAGCTGCTGCTGCTGCTGCTGCTGAATCTGTCTTGCTGCTGCTGCTGCTGCTGCTGCTGCTGCTGCTGCTGAATCTGTCTTCTGCTGCTGCTGTGCTGCTGCTGCTGCTGCTGCTGCTGCTGCTGCTGCTGCTGCTGCTGCTGCTCGTAAAGAAGAAGAAGAAGTCAGAAGAGGGAGAGGAAAGAAGGGATCTGAGGAGAAAGTGGTAAAAAGAGGCCAATCTACATCTATCAGGAGATAAAAACAGGGAAAGAAGCTTCTCCGAGCATCCAAATAAGAATTATCTGTGCAGTCAGCTTGGTTTTTTAAATTTCTCATGACATATCGCTCCCGCTCGCTATATGAGCTTAAATGCAGTTGTCGCGATGACAAAAGCATCCGTCAACAGAACGAGCAGCAGCAGAATGTAGTGATTCACAGCAGATGTGGAGCTCCTCAAACTGATGAAGCCTAATCTCCACCGTCCAGCGCAGACGCACGCCGCGTTCCCCACGCCGCAGAACACTGAGGACTTCAGGAAGAGATTAGATTCAACTTTATTGTCATTGCACAGAGTACAAGTACCGAGACAACGAAATGCAGTTCAGCATCTAACCAGAAGTGCAAAAAGCAGTAAAAGTGCAGAGTATGTGCATATGAAAAGTGGAATATGTAAATAAATAAGATATGTACAGTAAGAAATAGATATGGAATATGAATATGATATGGAGTATTGATACAAGACCAGCAGCAATAGAAGTAGGTAGTGTAGATATGATAAGTGTATATAAAGTGCAGGTGTAAGTATAAGTGGTGGTAGTAAGTGAGTGAATGAGGTAGTAGTAATATTGTATACAGAGTAAGTTAAAGGTATGGTATGATATAATTACGATTAATACACTATGAGCAAGAAGTATATAAATAGATATAAATATGAATACACTATAGGTGGGATAATACAGTAGTAAAAAAAAAACAGTCTAGTGCAAATGTTCAGTGGCTGGAGGAGGGTGTGTGTGTGTGTGTGTGTGTGTGTGTGTGGGGGGGGGGGGGGTTATCATGGTTTACATGCTCCAATGTTCAATTTTCATCCTCTGTCCCAAACACTTGCTTTTAGCCGCTTCAAGCACATGTCACATGACGCACAAATGTCGGCCTCTGCTCTCGATTTACGTGGCTTTGTCAGGGGGCGTGTCAGCCCAGCTGCTGAGCGTGTTTCTCGTAGCGTTGTGAGGTCATCCCGATGCCCTGCATTAGCATGAGTAACGGCCAGAATACTGACGAGGTGTTTTAGGTGCTTGAGTGTTTTCTGAGGGGGGGAGAGGAGCTCTGCCAACCAGAGCAGTTACAGTCTGCGTACAGTTTCTTCCAGACTCGTGAGGCCACCGTGACCGAATCTTGAGGCATTGTTAAGATAACGAGTTCCTGAGGCAAGGTTTTGTGATGTCACAGTGACCTTTGACCTCCAGAATTGAATCAGTTCATCCTTCAGTCCCAATTAACATTCGTGCCAAGTTCGCAGACATTTCCTCAAGTGATCCTGAGATATCGTGTTCACAAGGATGGGACAGTTGTCTCTGTTTGTCTCTGCACAGCCTCAGATCGTCTGTATTTCAGCTCTCAGCTCACTCCTCCGATCTGCAGAGCTCCGTGTCAGTCGAGTGGTACGTCCGCTCACCCAGATGCATTAACAGGTGATCGTCTGGCATTTGACGATCTTAAAAGATTAAAGAGCCGCGGTGGCGGCCGGGCGGCACAGCGGCCGGGGCCGAGCGCCGGCTGCAGGCTGCGAGCAGAGTGTCAAGTCTGGCATTTCATTTCTGTCAGACAGCAAAAGGTTGTTGGACTGAGAGTTCAGCGGTGGAACCATGTTCCTCAGGGCGACTGAGAGCCGCACTTATCACACGAGCACCTATTACAGCCTGAGGAGAGACACCACACACACAGACACACACCACACAGACACACACACACACACACACACACACACACACACACACACACACACACACACACACACACACACACACACACACACACACACACACGATGGGACGGATAGCAATGAGGATAAAATGAAGACTCTCGTAAAAGTGCACATACACACATGCAAAGATCAAACCCGCTCACATCAGCGTGCACCACTGCAGTGCACGTGCGTCAGTGTTCGGGACACACACGCGCACACGCTCTGACAGATGAGATAAAGTGTAACCTATCAGTGCCTTGCTCAGGGGCAGGGCTGAACTTTGAATCATTCCCAGTCGTTTCCACTCAAACTGTCGGATTCTCTCCATCACTTGACTTTCTCTTGCTCCGCACAGCCCGACATGTTCGGTCTCATTCAGTTTCAGCTGCTCACAAATGTATGTGACTCCAACTGGCCAACCAAGACGTCTTCTTCTTCCAGTTTAATACATTTAATATCCATTCAAGGTGCAATATTCAAACTTATTTGTGTATTATCAGCAAACTGTGCCAAGGTACAGGTTCCATGATAATAGGAGATATCAGTAGCCCAGTTCTTTCTCTCTCTCACAAACAGGGAGCAGCTGGCGTCATCTGGGGAAAGTGTGATTAAAGATGGATGTGGTCTGGTTTCTGTTTGGATGTGAGCTCCTCCAGGTTATAACCTGATCCGCTGAGGACGGACAGACAGAGAGACAACGCACCAACAGCAAACACACACTGTACTTCAATGTGTGATCAACAGTCCAAATGTCACACACTTACAATTTATACTTTCTCACACTTCTTTGTTTTGTTTTTTTATGAACAAGTAAATGATCAAAAGCAGGGAAAGGACCAACCAAAGCAAAAAGAAAGTTCTCTAATTATGTCTGATTTGATTTCATCAGGATCCATGAACTTTTCTCCGGGAAATCAATAAAGAAAAGTCAGATCTCACGATGTTAAAGACAGAGATGAAACCAGTGGATCCTCCTCTGATCCCCCACAACACACCCGAGCTCCCGCTGATGCAACAAAGGTTTAAGTTCGAAATTGAGAAAATTTGTTTCTTACAAATTATTCATCAAAAATGTTTTACAAGAAAAACAATAAATACAAAAAACTCACTCTATTCTTTACTGGGTCGTTCAGAGCAGTGTGAGCACAATCAGAGTATAAATGACTTGAAGCTACGCAGGTTAACGATTCTTCCACGAAGTAAAACTCAACTTTACACTTCCTCAAACACACACACACACACACACACACACACACACACACACACACACACACACACACACACACACACACACACACAACACACCCACACATAGTCCACCTCTAATACGTTTTAATATTACATCTGACAGCCGGCTCGGCCTCCCGCGACCACATGACACTTAATAACATTAGCACGCAGCCGATCCATTGATAATTCATTGTGTGTGTCAGAAGCAGCCGTGCTCTAACAGGAGCTGCACTGCAGCAGTATATACACGGAGAGTCTGGGGAGAGAAGGTAATCTCTCTCTTTCTCTACCCTCACCTCCCTCCTCTTCCTCCTCTTCCTCCTCTTCCTCCTCCTCTTCCTCCTCTCTCTCCATCCGCCCCTGCACGGGGTCGGATGGCTGGACGAGCGAGTCGGGCGAGAGGAGGTGTTGAGATGAATGAGACGTCTGCTCCAGGGAGAGGCTGAGTGGAGCAGCTGGTCGAGAGCGAAGAGGAGCCGGCAACACGCCGACTCCAGGGGGGCGGGGGGAGGTGAAGCAGCTGTTTGCATGTCGACATAGAAACCTTAATGAGGAAGCATATATCAGTTTTAATATTACAAATCTATCAAAATGTATTTCTAAAGCCACAGTTTTTCTTATCGGGCTTGACGGAGGTGCGACCTCCTCCGTCCCCGATGAAAGGAAACATAGAAACGTCCGAGAGTCACATGTGAGGGACTCCTCTCCCAGGACACATGTAACGGAGCACATCAACAGAACCGTGTTTATTATTAATTCATGTATTTAAAACATTCATGAGAAACAACATGAATGAAGAGGTACATCAATGTTTAAAGTATCTTTACACAGAGACGAAGGGAGCAGTAATAACTTCTAATGATGAAGGTATTGCCAATAATAGTAGCACAGGTGAGTAGGAATATTAAGCAATCTGGTTGTAATTATAATCCACGATCAGACGCCACCAAGATCCATGATTATTAATGGATCTTGATTAAAAAGATCATATTCAGGAGACTGAAATCTATGAGTGTTTTGTGAGAAACATCCTCCAGATGTGCAGCTCCCATTGAGATGCTGACGTGCACGTTCTGTTGATGACTTCACGTCCTTTGTTCCAGGTGTGTGTGTGTGTGTGTGTGTGTGTGTGTGTGTGTGTGTGTGTGTGTGTGTGTGTGTGTGTGTGTGTGTGTGTGTGTGTGTGTGTGTGTGTGTGTGTGTGTGTGTGTGTGTGTGTGTGTGTGTGGATGTGTTTGGCTCCAAATGGTGAAAAATGAGAGCAGGAGTTTTTAAATTTGCGATTCCAAACTTAATATTTAAAAACTCCTGCTCTCATTTTTCACCATTTTGAGCCAAACACATCCACACACACACACACACACACACACACACACACACACACACACACACACACACACACACACACACACACACACACACACACACACACACACACACCTGGAACAAAGAACGTGAAGTCATGAACAAAACGTGTGCGATGAAGAATATGAGAAAGTGTAACCGTGGAGCTTGGTTCAGCAGAAGAAAAACCAAGGGGAAGTTTTTCCAACAGAGAAATGATGGCTACATGAATGATTGACAGGTAGAGCGAGCACCTGATGGATGATTAAAACCCAGAGAGCGAGACAGAAGATGGATGACGGACGTGTGAGAGGAAACAGATAATAAAAGAAAAGCCCCAGATGGACAATGGCAGCGAGTGGGAGAGACAGACGCGAGCCACAAAGAGCAAGTAGCTGAAATGAAAAGAAAGAGTAGATCAGATTATTTAGGGGGCAATGGACTGATAAATCAAACGTAAAAAAAAGAAACGGAGTGAAGGACGGACAGGAAGCAAACAGAGTCCGGGAGAAGAGGAGGATGACGGAGGGATGCAGGTCAGAGGAGGCGACGGGAAACACAGACGGGTGACGTGCGGTCGTCCTGAAACACGACGGCTGCTCACGCTGCCTCTCAGCAGACGGGAGGAAAAACAAGGGGAATCCACGACGAGTCATTATGGCAATTATGAAACAAAAGGAATCCAGTGTCTTTATTACATCTTTATTAAAATAAACGCTGCTTTCGGAAAGTTCACTTAAGTTCCGACATTTTCCTGAAAGTCTTCCTGTGTGACTGAGTCCATGTGGGAATAAAACGTTTCAGTTCATCTGTTGCTGTGCAATGTTTTAAATCTAAATTATTCTTATATATTTTAATATTCCTTCTGCTTGTTTTAATTGAGCTTTATACAGTAAAAGAACTTTGACCTGACCTGATATGCTCGTCTGAGTCAAACACAGACGTCAGCACGTGTCCAAATTATATAAATGTTTTTTCTTTTACAGGATGAATTTGAGAGGAAGCTGGTTCTGAAGAGCAGTGACGGTGGATGACCTCCGTAATAATAGAAAGAAAGAAGAGTAACACAAAGTGGTAAATGGCTGAGAGGAAGCAAGAAGAGGGAGAGCTTCTGCAATCATGAGTGACTGAAGGAACACGTAAGGAGGGTGAAATGTTATTTAACCACATAAATGACAGAGGGAGAGAGAGAGAGAGAGGAGAGAGAGAGAGAGAGAGAGAGAGAGGAGAGAGAGAGAGAGAGGGAGAGAAGGAAGAGAAGGGGAGAGAGGAGGATAGAGATGAGAGGGCGACGGGAACGAGAGTGTCTCTGAAGACACGACGGTAGGCCAGAGGAGGAGAAGAGACGTAGGAAAAAACAAAGGAGGTCTATATCTTATTAAGCGAGAAGTAGGAATTGAGAGTGACTGAGCCAGGGATAAGTAGTTCAGGGAGCTATTTTAACCGCAATAACGGACTGAGAGCGAGAACAGAGAAGGTAAATAAGCAAGAGATGAGAGAAGTGGTTGAAAGCGTGCGATGACTGTAGAAAGAAAGAGAGTACAAGGGAATGGCTGAGAGAGAGAGAGGGAGAGCAGATGAGAGAGGAACAGAGGAGGGGAATGTTTTAACCAAGACGGAGGAAGGGAGGAGAAGAGAGAGAAGGAGAGAGAAGGAGGAAGAAGAGAGGAGAGAGGAGAGAGAGAGGGAGAAGAGGCGTCACGTTCTCTCGAGAGAGAGAGAGAGAGGAGTAAGTTTCATGAATGACAGTAGAGCGAGAATGTGGTCTTGAAAGTCGGCATTTAATCGAGGACGAGAAGTAGAGAAGAAAGGCGAAAACGCGTGAAAGAAGAAGGGGGAGAGTTGATGCAGTCAGAGCGAGTTCGAACGGATGAAAAGAATTAAAGGCAGGTAAAGAGAGGTGTGCAGTTAGTCTGAACGAAAGCAGGAGTCAAGGTGAGTAAAAGTCTGGAAACGGCCCCCCCGAACAGTTTGACCTTCCAGGCGCCGACCCCGAGCAGCTGAGGAAGGTGACACTGACTGCAGGGTGTCAGCTGTGGAGGTGGAGGACACGTCTCTGACAGACTCTCATACAAACCTTTCCCCTTCAGCTTCACTGGTGAAGAGCCCGAATCGAGCAGAGCATCACGTCTCAGCTCCAACAGCTAAATCTGACCTCGACGCACCGTCCTTCAGATTGGATCAGGATCAGACGGTGCTTTAAAAAACTGACAGCATCAGAATAAAGAGCTTAATTTCACCTTTAATTACACTTGTTTTATCAGATAGCTGCTCTCTCTCTCTCTCTCTCTCTCTCTCTCTCTTCTCGATCCTGCTCTCTATTTCAAATCAGTCTGTCAGATATCCTCTCATCTTAACTTACATTCATCTATCTATAGTCCTGCAATATCCTAATCCTGATCTCCCCTCTCTCCTCTCTCTCTCTCTCTCTTCCCTCCTTCTCTCCTCTCTCTCTCTCTCTCTCTCTCTCTCTCTCTCTCTCTCTCTCTCTCTCTCTCTCTCTCTCTCTCCTTTTTATAGAAACAAAACCTTTTCTCCATAAAGCAGATGAGTCACGATATCGTGTCCTGAATTATTTACCCGAGGCTTTTATTACCTCATATCACTCAAACGCTGGTAGAAGGACATTTCATCTCATATCGAATAATTCCAGAAATCTCTGAACTGTTTATCTTAGCGTGGGAAAATAGCGAAACGGCAAAAACACACCAAAGCTTGATGATCCATAATGCTCCTCGTCTCGTTCAGTGCTAACACACACTCCACGTTACCGAGCCCGGTTGTACGGCCACTTTTCTATCGTACATGGACGTCTTTTGAATATTTTTCGAATAAGGTTTTTGAATATTCCCTCAAAAGGTGCGATGAAATCAATTTGTGGTGAAAATTCATTCCAGATATCCTTTATTTCCAAGTGCCAAAAGATTCAAAAAAAGAAGAATCCAAAGCCTGATTTATCCTCGTTATCACAGAGCTCTTTGTTTATATACCAAAACAATTTTAAACACATCAATGAGCCACACAGTTGTACACACACACACACACACACACACACACACACACACACACACACACACACACACACACACACACACACACACACACACACACATGGTAGTTTATCGCCACTAAATTTCACATTCAAACTGCTGCTGTGTGAGATACTAATAAAGCACCAAATGTTAATTATTATTCAGTTCCAATTGGTCCCGAACATCCAACATCTTCCTGTGTTCTCTTGGCTGAAAGTGACGGCGCTCCGCTGCTTTAGGGTCGTTCTGATTCTGATTCTGATTCTTCAGACGCAAAAAACATGAAACTGTTCAGAGACGAGCAGAGGAAACACAATCAAGAGGCAGGTGGAGCTGTGTGGCACAGACCAGTGTCTTACTGGTCGTCTGCCAGTTGGAATGTGAGGTTCTACTAATAGCCGAAGGTTTTAAAAGTACAAAGATTTTCCAAATTGGAGCAGAGTCAATGACGATCAGTTGTAAGTTTTAAATGAAGGAAAAAAAAATAGTAAATAAAGAGGGAGCAGTGTAAATACTCATGTTTGAATCTGTGGCTCTAATGAGCTGATTAGCAGCAACGAATCAGGAGCCAGAAAACTTCAAGGTTCTTTGTGAGACACACACACACACACACACACACACACACACACACACACACACACACACACACACACACACACACACACACACACACACACACACACACACACACACACACATTGGATTACATCCACAGACTTGCACGGACAGACATTACGACTAGAGGGACTTTCCTGGATGGAGGTAACTTTGAGTACAGGTGAAAAAAAGGAGATGAAGACAAAGATGTTAACTTGGAAAGTTGAAATGCGTAATTTCCGCCGCGGAATTCACACGTCACGTCCTGCCTGACGTGTCGGACCTGGACAATGTCCTGCTGCGTTCCTCCGATGTAATTGTGCTGCCAGAGTTCACATCTGAAAGAGAACCTCGGCAGGAAGCCAGCGAACACACCATCAGGGCAAATGAACCGGAACACCCGAATGAAACAGTCACTTTAATGGTACGAGGAGAGCGACGCCCATTCAGAACGTACCCGTAGGTCGGTGCTGATTGTTCATCTGAGTACACCCCCCCCCCCCCCCCCCCCCGCGGCTTTCTGAAGAGCATCAACCCAAAGAACTCGCACTCCCCACGGCACTTACCCACAGACATAGAAACACTTAAGGTTTATATAACCCATAATGCAACACTCAACTCAAAACGTTTCTAGTTCTGAAGTTTTATACGACCTTTTCAAAAGTAACTTCCGGCAGGAAGAGGTTGTCTTGCGTTTGGACTGGTGCTGAAGTTTCACGTGTGTTTGACATATCCAACAGAACTGCATTCCAGGACTGAGTGCTGCTATGGAAACAACACACACACACACACACACACACACACACACACACACACACACACACACACACACACACACACACACACACGCACACACCCTCTCCTCAACAGTAGGTATGGGTGAGCCAGCAGCGATTAGCAGAACAGAGGTTTTTACTCAACGGGGGAAGCAAAACTCGTTTAGCAATCACATTACTCTGCATAATGCGCCATAAATGCAATGCTAATCGCATGCAAATAAGATGCTAATTGAGCAGGATTCAATTCCGACCAACAGATGGTTCCTGCACTGCTGTAATGGAGCCTCTGATGGCTGAGTGTGAGGTGTGTAGGTGTGTGTGTGGGTGTGGGGGGGGGGGGGGGGGGGGGGGGAGAGAACAGAGAGAGAGAGAGGCAGGAAATAAACGAGGAAAGTGAGCGACGGCGAAAGAAACAAAACAAACAGAAGATAGTAAAAGTACATGAGATATTTACAAATCTGTAGCGTAATAGAAAACCAGTGAAGAGGCTCAAAAAGTTCGAGCATGAAGTGAAGTGGACGGATAAAGACCAGAGACTTTAAATCTTAAATTCCACATCTGCTTCTTCCATCAAGATAATAAAAGGTTCTGTACCACCTTCAGGCGGCACAGTGGTCACAGAATGAAGGTTCGCGGTTCGAATCCGGTGCAGAGCGTTGTCAGCACGTGTCAAGAGTGTGTGTGTGACCACGTCAGCTCAGACGTTGATTCGGCCGATGGTGGAATAAAGCAAAACCACATTGAACCTTGAAAGATTAAAGATGCAACAATAGTCGTTGAAAAGTTAATTAAACTTTACATCTGTTAGTATGTTATATTATTATATTTCTTTTATAAAGGGTGGTACAGAGTCCACTGGTTACTGGCGCCTCACAGCAGGAGGGTTCCCTGTTCGAGTCCCAGCTTGGCCAGTTTGCACGTTCTCCTTTTCTCGTGGGTACTTTCTCCCACTGTCCAAAAAATATGCCGACTGGTTTAATGTCTGAAGATAACGGATGATTTTATAAAACTGTGACAAGAACTTGTACCACACCAACCACATCCAATTGTATTTAGAGGAAAATGATTATTTCTCATTTATAAGACATGTCAGTGGGGGTGAGGAAGCAATCCGAGCCGGGGCCGCGAGGTGCGCTGGACCAACACGTGGAGACAAGCAACCATTTACACTCGCTTCCACACCTGCGGGTGTTTCGCAGCGTCCAATTAACCTGCATGTTACTGTGGGAGGAAGACGGAGCATCTGGAGGAAACCCACACAGCCACGGGGGGGAACATGCAAACTCAATGACAGTCTGCGATAATATGTTAAAGTTAAATCTGTCTCTGCAAACCCAGCGTGACGTCCCCCGCTGCTATTTACCTGTCGGCTCACACACTTTCCATTTAGTCCCCCGACTGACTCACAACTCCACACACACACACACACACGCACGCACACACACACACACACACACACAGTTTACATATTCCACTTAATTTCCAAGTCGGTATCAGTAAACCCACCCACATGCTCTGCGTCCTCAGGTATTGACATTCAGATCCTGTCCACGCTCTGCTCACTGCTGCGGGACAAAGTTCGTCCTCCGAGACCGAGACAACTTCATATTATCGAATATGTTTCCTCCACCGCTCGTTACGTGTAAATCCACCTACAGACAAATGTCAAATTAAAAGGAAAATAAAAATGAACTCCTTGGCCTTTGCCTCTCCGCGCGGGGGTTTCTTCATTAGATCGAAGCCCAGAGGAAATGACTCACTGTAATTAGCTATGGATGAACCACACCGGCTAAACGTGTGAAGAGACAGAAATGGAAACAGATGACAGACCTGAATAAGGAGTCAGCAGAACGGGGAGATGAGCTCGGTGCTTCATTAACAACACATTCATCAGTTTGTTTCACTTCTGACTGGACGGACGCACGACGAGGGATTTGCATCGATCGTGCGTGTTTACTGTCGACATGAATTTAGATGTTCGGTTCACGAGTTGCATTGTCTCCTAATGGTCTGAGATGGAAATCAGTTCCGCCTGAGACAGTAATAAGTTTCGATTAAGAGGGGAAATGAATCACGTTCCAGTCTGAAGTAAATATAAAACACAGAAGTATCATTTATATCAATAGAGCTCCAGCTAACCGGTCTGAGGTGACGAGGATATCTCACCGAGCTGTTGTTCTTTCCCAACATCCAACTTGGAGCTTTTCTGTCTTTACATATCGATGCACGCCAACAGCTTCTGACATAACAGACGAGACGAGGGGTTCTATCTCCTCACGGCTGCAAGAGAGCCGTGGATAGTGGGGAGCACTTAACAGTGAGAGTGGACCTGTTGCAGTGATTAACTCTGACGGGATGAAAAGCGGAGGAGCGACTGACTGACTGACGCATGAACTCCACGGCTTTCTCATTTCAAGAAAACCGCTCATGCCCTTTTAGAAACATCTGGAGACGTCTCGTTTGTCCAGCAGATGTGAGGACATGATAACCTCGTGTGTCGTACCCGTCAACGTGAGAGGTTTAGTTTTCTTAAGAGGAAGAATTAAAGTTCAAGAGTCGACAGAAAAACGACTCAACGTCCTTTTTGTAAGATCGCAGAAGAGTTTACAAGATGATTTTAGAATTATTTGTGCATTTGTGCTCGTGTGTGTGTGTGTGTGTGTGTGTGTGTGTGTGTGTGATTCTAAAGGACCCTTAAGTCCGATGGAAGGTTCCAAAAGCTCTCGGACTTCTTCCAGTAAACGAATTGCAGTGGGATCACAGCAGCTGCGACGCACACCAACATGTTGACGTTCCAGCCCATTAGTCCTCATTACTTAAGACGGCGCCCTGGCTCGGACACTTTTGTCTTTTCCTAACTTTCTTGGAAGGTTCTCGGTCACATCTCATCTCTCCCTGAATTGCTAATCAGGGCCGGGCAGCCAGCTTGAGGACACCGTCCTGTTTGTTCCAGATGACGAGGTCCACTGTGGCTCTTTTCAAAGCCTTCCCAAAATCTGCACTTCAGTACAGTTCTGTGTCTGAGGCCCGTCGGCAGCTCAGAGACAAGCGTGTGTCCAGTTCATTTCATTTACCACAGGTGGCGTCCAATAGAAACATCTCAAGAATGATCAAGAGAAATTCGATGCACCAAACCCAGTGTCTGTGTCCATGAGACGGCAGGTCGATCTGTGACCTCCACTCAAACACATTTGTGTCGGTAAGAGTTGTTCTGAACGTTCTCTGTTTCTTCAAATGACCACAGAACACGCGTTTGTCATCATATCGATTGTGTAACGTACGGTCAGCTCCGTCTCTTTGTGTTTTCCACACAGTTGGAAGTGAGAGACCTGCTTTTACTCAGAAAAGGATGTTTTGCACACATCAGCCCCGGTGGCAGTGAAGTGCACGTGTGTGAAGAGACGAGCTGCTGGTTTGCATGACTGTCGCTTCACTTGTTCTGGTTTGGTGATGAATAATTACTGATATCTGTGGCTCATTAATGCAGAAGCTCAGTGGGTCGCATGAAATATGTCTGCACACACGCACACGCACACACACACACACACAGTTTGGTCCACACAATCTCAGTAACACACAAGCAGCATCACACTCACCTCTGCTCAGTGACAACAGGTTCAGTCATTTGTCTTTTCAACGAGACACTAAAACATCTTCTTCTCACTCTGAGGATGTTCACATGCAATTAAGGCCAGATTATTAATGATATCTTGAAATGCAAATTTTTCTGTTTTCCTTAATTCATCATATACACATTTAGTTTCCTTCCCACAGAGGAGGACACGTTCATTTCCCCCCCCTGAAGACTCAGTGGATCAGCGGTTGAACGTAATCTGATTACAAATCAATATCCATCCATATTCATTAATAATATTCATATCAATGAATATGTAGTGAACAGAAACTGGTAGAAGCATGTTTATAATTCAGATCACACACAACCCCTTAAAGGATCAGGAAACATTGTGGTCTTGGTTTAATCGCACAAAAATCAATCGTACTGTTTATAAACAAAACCACAATCTCTCCTTATGTAACATCCCATTAAGTTCTTCCTGTTTAAATTCAATACTTGCTTGACAGTTGTTTTAAAAATAACTCGCTTCAACAGGCTGCTCTGTATTTTCATTTCAAACGACTATTTGAAATTCATGGCAGCTGGTCGTCAAGGAGACCGCCGGGGTGATTCTCAGCAGACAGTCAACAACGGTGGTCGATCTTAATTTAAGTTACAAGGTTGAGTTTAATTAGACACAGATGCATTTGTCTCACCAGGCCACCGGGTTTGTTTTTTAGATATAAACTCAGTTAATCGCTAGAATAAAAGATTAGGTCAAGAAAAATCTAAAATACATAAAAGCGAGTTTTGTGTTCAGGGTCTGACTCGGTGGTGCTTCTGAAATAATACTCAGTTATTTCACTGTTGATATGGAGGATGAGAGGTTAGCACAATTTGATTGCTTCCTCCATGTTAGCAGATTGGACACATGGAGTAAATAATAAATCCGAGTACATGTTAAGTTACGGTTCCCGGCCAACAAGGGTTAGCTTCTGTCCTTTCACGTGGTTCTAATCACACAGATCTAAGTTCAAGTGTTTAATCTTCTGATTAGTTTTGGTTTCAAAACTGTAAAACGTCCAGAAAACTGCACAGACTCACAGACGGCAACTAGCTCAACTAGCTTGAAGAGGTGCCTCGTGTTCGGAG
>CM031672.1:27072056-27074556 GCA_006182925.3 Reinhardtius hippoglossoides
CTCATCCAGTATCAATTAATTCCTCCCACCTCTCATTCCCGTCTCTCTTGTTGCCCCTTGCTCTTCTCCACCCACCTCCCTCCCTCACTTATTAACACATCGCATCGTTGGTTCCACTGTCGTCTCTCTGCACAGTGTAATTAAACTTTTTCTCGTGATTGGAGTAATTGGTTTGTTGCTTGTGTTGTAAGGGAGAAAGTGAATCAGTCAGAAAGAGACAAAAGCACAACCTGTGCAGTGTGTGTGTGTGTGTGTGTGTGTGTGTGTGTGTGTGTGTGTGTGTGTGTGTGTGTGTGTGTGTGTGTGTGTGTGAACGGACTTGTACAAAAATGGATTTAAAGTTTTCTCCAACTGGGATTTGATTCAGAAAACGCAGAATATCTCTCTGAGAATTAGACGTCTCGATATTTCCTCCATTTATGATTCCTGTCATTCTCTAAAATGTCTTTTCACTACAAGTTCTTGCGATGTGCGTAACCCCCAGTGACGTGATAGCTCCTCGATGTTCTACACCCTACCTCCTCCATGTTGGTGGATGGGACACGGACCTCGATTTTTTCTCAAAGATTCATATGTCTAATAAATTAGATTTGAATTCGTTATTTGATGATATGATGATAGCTGAGACTCGAGCACTTTCCACGGCTCTACTCTGCAATCACTACTGCGGAGCCTGACGTCCAAAGCACAAGATGGCGGCGCCCATGTACAGGACATGTCAGCCTGTTTTGCACAACGGGAGGAAGTGGAGACTCGTCATCCATGCGCAGTCTGCAGGGACACTTCTCTAGTCGGGAGAAACATCTTTCAGATTTGATTGCAAAACTAAATCGCGTGAAATACGTGCATCAATGTCAAAGCTCGCTTGTAAATATTTTATAATCTTATAGGGAACACAACAACTCGACAAATGCACATATTTACACATTAGGTCCACATCCATAACAGATCAAGTTTGATCTCATCTTCTGTCATTTACTCTTTCTTTGTTCATCTTCTCATACCATTCCTGCATCCTTGTTTCCTCTCCTCTCCTCATCTCCTCTCCTCTCCTCTCCTCTCCTCTCCTCTCCTCTCCTCTCCTCTCCTCTCCTCTCCTCTCCTCTCCTCTCCTCTCCTCTCCTCTCCCTCGCTCTCTCTCTCCTCATCCTCTTCCTCTTCCTCTTCCTCTCCTCTCCTCTCCTCTCCCTCCTTCCCTCCTCTCCTCTCCTCTCCTCTCCTCTCCTCTCCTCTCCTCTCCTCTCCTCTCCTCTCCTCTCCTCTCCTCTCCTCTTCCTCCACACTTCATATCACAGTCTCCAGCTTGTGCTTCCCTCCCAGGAGAAGCAGTGAGCTCCATCCATAATGTATATAGGCTCCAACACCAAAACACATTCTTCATACAGTGTGTTTCTTTGAGCCGACAGGAGCCGAGGAAGAGAAATGCAACACAGTAAACTGAAGCTGTGTGGGAAATACTGTGGACTCAGCGTCCAGGTCCACGACCACAGGGATTGACAGAGAATAAAGAATTTCACATTTTCATCACAATGAAAATCAAAATAATATTTTTAAAAAACATGAAAATAATGAGGGAAAATGTGTTTTAAAAGGTTTTTATTTGTTGTTTTTCATTGTATATAATGCACAAGCCGCTGTGTGTCGTATGGTATATGTGTAATCAGTCAGTAGGAGGTGCCAAAATGATTTATACTTTTCATACCCGATGATGTCCAACATGTATGATGCATTGACTGTTCTCTGATTCTAGTGTACACGACTACACTAGAAGGGCTGATTGGCCACTTTATCATCACACTGCATGGGATGACAAAGTGAGAAGAACATTTCTGGGTCCAATCATTTCTTCAGAACTGCTCCACAACGTGATTAGTTCTTTCTTGGGCCGTGTCCCCTTCTCCACGAATATCATGGACATTGGTTCAGCTGTTTTTGAAGAATCCTGTCACACAATCAAACTTAGAAACTGCAAATGAAACCTCTTTGGCAGCGCTAACAACTGCAGAGGAAAATGGTTGTGTAAAGAAAGGAACACTGACATGGAGGCCTCCTGGAAACCTCACTGAACATCCCCAAGAAAGTACCTAGATCTTTCTTTTAAGACTCAAAGAAATCCTTTGAGTCACTGTTCAAAGACCCTGTTGAACAACCAGTATGGAGATTTTAAATTAGGACCCTGCACAAAAACTGTCGGAGCCATAACAAGCTCAAGTGCCTATAAATACAGGAATCTAGGAATAGAGTCTTGTTTTAAAGAAATCTTTGGTACCTCGTTTGGACCTTTCAATCCAAAACGCCCGTTGCCATCTGAGGATGGACCCCAACCGTGCAATCTATCAAAACCTCTGAACTCGCTCAGCCACCTCCAGAACATTTGTAGACAGTATTAATATTTCTCCGGAGGAAAACTCCTCAAAAAGTTCAGGAATCCCACAAATTAGCCAATTAGAATCTCCCTCAGAGCCTTCGACGTCCAACCTCCCCCATCTGTCGTCACGTT